>JAWWNI010001008.1:365000-554002 GCA_034642065.1 Darevskia nairensis
CCGCAAGGCATGCTTATTATCCCAACCAACCACGCGCTCAAGGCACTCTGGGAAATGGAATCAAATCCTCTCTGTAGAGCAGGGGTGTCAAACTCCGGCCCTCCAGATGTTTTGAGACTACAATTCCCATCATCCCTGACCACTGGTCCTGTTAGCTAGGGCTGATGGGAATTGTAGTTCCAAAACATCTGGAGGGCCGGAGTTTGACACCCGTGCTGTAGAGGGTTACTAGCACTTTTCCCCTTGAAAAGGCCACAGGCAAGGCACGCTGGGAAATGGCCACCGTGACCGTCCCCCAGTGATCTCCCGATGTGTGCATTTTATCTGCGTTTCCATAGTGCTTTTCCCTCAGACGGCGCCAGAGGCCTCCTTCCTCGGCTTTTCCTGCCACAGGCCGCGAGAGGGCACCTGAGTGCGTGCAGAGTGCGCACGACGCCGGCGGGAGTAGGTGGGGGTTTATTTTGGCTGCGGCTGCTGCTGATGGTAATAAGCATAAAATGAGCCACAGCAACGCGTGGCCGGGCCTGCTAGTTGGTGTATAAATAAACTGTAGCGATCAGTGGTAACTTGGCCCAACAGCATCTTCAGGTGTGCGGGTTTTTAACACTGTGCAGCTGTGAATTTAGGAACATCTCAAGGCATGACTTTCCAGGAGCAGCTTAGTAATAAACATACTTATTTTATTTGTTTTTCAGGTACTTGTACTACAAGCCCACCCATGAGTCAAGCTTCCTTTTTTTTAAAGTCATGGATGACAAGGCCTCTGTGGGAAAAATCAGCGTTTCTTCAGACTCGGTATCCACTCTTAACAGCGAAGATTTTGTCTTGATTTCCAGGCAAGGGGATGAAACGCCATCCGCCAATAATGGTAGTGACGATGAAAAGACAGGGCTGAAGGTAAGAGCCTGTAGTTCAAGTCTGATAATAATAATAATAATAATAATTTATTATTTGTACCCCGCCCATCTGGCCGGGTCTCCCCGGCCACTCTAGGCGGCTTCCAGCATACATTAAAATACATACACATGTTACAGATTAAGAACTTCCCTGAACAGGGCTGTCTTCAGGCATCTTCTAAATGTCAGATAGTTGTTAGTACCTTTGACTTCTGCTGGGAGGGCGTTCCACAGGGCGGGCGCCACCACCGAGAAGGCCCTCTGCCTGGTTCCCTGTAGCTTTGCTTCTCGCAATGAGGGAACCGCCAGAAGGCCCTCGGCGCTGGATCTCAGTGTCCGGGCTGAACGGTGGGGGTGGAGACGCTCCTTCAGGTATACAGGACCGAGGCCGTTTAGGGCTTTAAAGGTCAGCACCAACACTTTGAATTGTGCTCGGAAACGTACTGGGAGCCAATGTAGATCTCTCAGGACCGGTGTTATGTGGTCCCAGCGGCCGCTCCCAGTCACCAGTCTAGCTGCCGCATTCTGGATTAATTGCAGTTTCCGGGTCACCTTCCAAGGTGGTCCCACGTAGAGCGCATTGCAGTAGTCCAAGCGGGAGATAACCAGAGCATGCACCACTCTGGCGAGACAGTCGGCGGGCAGGGAGGGTCTCATCCTGCGTCCCCGATGGAGCTGCCCTGGACACAGAATTCACCTGCGCCTCCATGGACAGCCGTGAGTCCAAAATGACTCCCAGGCTGCGCACCTGGTCCTTCAGGAGACGGTTATGGAACGTGTCTCTTCTGGGTAACAAAATCTGGCGTTCAGTGGGCTCCCTTTGCAAAAAAAGCTGCTAATCCTAAAAAAGCAGGGCTTTCCCCTTAGATAGATAGATAGATAGATAGATAGATAGATAGATATAGATAGATGATAGATGATAGATGATAGATAGATAGATAGATAGATAGATAGATGATAGATAGATGATAGATACTTTATTGTCATTGTATGCAGTCCAATGAAATTGAATGCTATAGATAGATAGATCGATAGATAGATAGATGGATGATAGATAGATGATAGATAGATAGGTGATAGATACTTTATTGTCATTGTACGTAGTCCAATGAAATTGAATGCTATAGATAGATAGATAGATAGATAGATATAGATATAGATATAGATATAGATATAGATATAGTTACACATGATAGATAGATAGATGATAGATACTTTATTGTCACTGTACGTAGTCCAATGAAATTGAATGCTATAGATAGATAGATAGATAGATATAGATATAGATATAGATATAGATATAGATATAGTTACACATGATAGATAGATAGATGATAGATACTTTATTGTCACTGTACGTAGTCCAATGAAATTGAATGCTATAGATAGATAGATAGATAGATGATAGATAGATATAGATATAGATATAGATATAGTTACACATGATAGATAGATAGATGATAGATACTTTATTGTCACTGTACGTAGTCCAATGAAATTGAATGCTATAGATAGATAGATGGAGCTGGTAGACAGCTGCCCTGGACACAGAGTTAACCTGTGCCTCCACAGACAGCTGTGAGTCCAAAATGACTCCCAGGCTGCGCACCTGGTCCTTCAGGGGCACAGTTACCCCATTCAGGACCAGGGAGTCCCCCACACCTGCTCGCACCCTGTCCCCCCAAAACAGCACTTCTGTCTTGTCAGGATTCAACCTCAATCAGACTGAGATGGGAGTTCAGTATTGGGGGAATGGGGGAAGAAGGGAAGGTACCGTATATCTGCACAGCACCGTCACTCTGTTCCATTTGTTAGCAGTTATTTGAAGGAACTGGCTTCTTCAATCCCAAATTATTATTTTTTTAATCTGAAGCATTTTTACACCGCTCTTCAACTGAAAAGGGCTCCCAGGGTGGCTGGCAAAGATCAGACGTAAACTACCGTATTTTTCGCTCCGTAAGACGCACTTTTTCCCTCCTGAAAAGTAAGGGAAAATGTCTGTGCGTCTTATGGAGCGAATGCATGGTCCCTGGAGCTGAACTGCCCAGGGACCAAAAGAAGATCGAGCTTTTTCTTTTACAAAGAGAGAAGGGGGGGTGAAAGGCTGCCGCTTTACAGCTGATCAGCAAGAGATCGGGGAGAGAGATGAGGTCGCTGGCTCCCTTTCTCCAGAGGAGGCTGTTGGTTTCCCCAGCGACATGTGACTGGCTGATTAGATTGTATCCTTTTGCAAATGGGGCTTTTCTTTGCAAAAGCAGCAGTACAACTTTGAGCTGCTCCTTTTGCAGATGGGTCTTTTCTCCTTTGCAAAAGCAGCAGCACAACAGCTTTGAGCTGCTCCTTTTGCAGATGGGTCTTTTCTCCTTTGCAAAAGCAGCAGCACAACAGCTTTGAGCTGCTCCTTTTGCAGATGGGTCTTTTCTCCTTTGCAAAAGCAGCAGCACAACAGCTTTGAGCTGCTCCTTTTGCAGATGGGTCTTTTCTCCTTTGCAAAAGCAGCAGCACAACAACTTTGAGCTGCTCCTTTTGCAGATGGGTCTTTTCTCCTTTGCAAAAGCAGCAGCACAACAACTTTGAGCTGATCCTTTTGCAGATGGGGCTTTTCTCCTTTGCAAAAGCAGCAGCACAACAACTTTGAGCTGATCCTTTTGCAGATGGGGCTTTTCTCCTTTGCAAAAGCAGCAGCACAACAGCTTTGAGCTGCTCCTTTTGCAGATGGGTCTTTTCTCCTTTGCAAAAGCAGCAGCACAACAACTTTGAGCTGCTCCTTTTGCAGATGGGTCTTTTCTCCTTTGCAAAAGCAGCAGCACAACAACTTTGAGCTGATCCTTTTGCAGATGGGGCTTTTCTCCTTTGCAAAAGCAGCAGCACAACAGCTTTGAGCTGCTCCTTTTGCAGATGGGTCTTTTCTCCTTTGCAAAAGCAGCAGCACAACAACTTTGAGCTGCTCCTTTTGCAGATGGGTCTTTTCTCCTTTGCAAAAGCAGCAGCACAACAGCTTTGAGCTGCTCCTTTTGCAGATGGGGCTTTTCTTTTTCCAAAAGAAGATGCACAACTTTGAACTGATCCTCAAAAAGGGGGGCTTTCCCTCTTTCCTCCTCAAAAAACTAGGTGCATGTTATTGTTTTAGTTAAATAAATTGTTTAAATTGTTATTAAGGAAATGATTATTTTTCTCCTTCCAATAAAGTACAGCAGAAAAGTCCTTCCAATAAAGTACAGCAGAAAAGTACAGCATAAACCGTTAACTTATGAAACCTCACCATAATTTCATAATTATCTGTCTATGTATTTCTAGTAGTATAACCAAATCAGTAATTTTTGATATAACTGTAAAAACTACTCTGAAAATTTATTATTCCAAAAATGAAACCTTCATATGGTTGTAAATATTAAGATGATACCAGCAAGGATGAGTCTTTCTGTAAAAAAAATACTTAAATCAAGTCTTACTGACTAGTGATTTAAATCAAGCCTTACTGACTAGTGATTTAAATCATGATTTAAATCAATTTGATTTAAATCAAATCCACCCTGCCTGCATCTAGGTCTGAAATGCTAACCACTTATGCAGCAGGATGTGGGAAGACTTCGGAGTGGGCGCCTCTTTGCATTCTTACTACTTAGTAAATACTATATTATTCCATTGTTTTGACACAAATGCGTTTGGGATCGTCAGATGTTCCTTGATCTAGGTGTAACTTCACAGGCTGGGACTTGTCAGCAGGCAGGCATTTTAGTTAAATTGGTAAATGTGGAAGGATTAAGTGGGGAATAGAAAGCCATGGGAGAAATAGGTATGGTGCTAGCCACAAGGGCAGCCCTGGCAGCTTGGGTGCCTAGAAGAAGTTGTCTTTATCTATGAGTTGTGAAGGTGTGTGCTGCCTCTTCCCAGTCTACTTTAACCACTGTGGAATAGGGTGGGTCATAAAAAAAAAATTCGAAAATGTTTCCTCCCTTGATCTTATCTCAGGCGTATGGTATAAACATAGTTAAATTTCAAATTTGGGACAAATCGGTTAATATTTAGACGCTGCTCCTACCAACTGAAATTTTGCCTCCCCACGAGTGATAAAAACATAGGAATTGGACTCATTTAATTCTCAGTATGTTAAATTGCGAACTAATAAACATAAATTGTAGGTTTTATGTAGAGCAATCATAGTTGCATACTATTATGAGTGGCGTTGTATTGTTTATGTTTAGTACACCGTTTGCTTAATTGTTCCATATACCGTATTTTTCGCTCCATAAGACGCACTTTTTTCCTCCTAAAAAGTAAGGGGAAATGTCTGTGCGTCTTAAGGAGCGAAGGTGTGGTCCCTGGAGCTGAACTGCCCAGGGGCAAAAGCAGATCGTGCTTTTTTTTTAAAAAAAGAGAAGGGGGTGTTGAAAGGAAGCCCGCTGAGCAGCTGCTCAGCAAACCATCGGGGAGAGAGATTCCAGCCCAGCCCCCTTGCAGAGGGAGGCTACTGGCTGATTAGATTATCTGCCTGGAAACTGTAGAAATGGCTTCCTGAAGCTGCAGAACTGTGAGTTAAACCCCATAAAACAGGGTTTTTCCCCATTGCAAAGTAAGCTCAACAACTTTGAGCTGATCCTCAAACAATTGGACTTTTCTCCTTTGTAAAAGAAGCTGCCGAAATTTGAGCTGATCCTCAAAAACTTGGGCTTTCCCCCTCTAAAAACTAGGTGCGTCCTATGGTCAGGTGCGCCTTATAGAGCGAAAAATACGGTAATTTTTCAGAACCATTGGTTTTTCATGTACATGATCAACATGTTTTCTCTTAAATAAATAAATATTGCAGAAAATAATAGTATGCAACTATGATTGGCTCTACATAAAACCCACAATTTATGTTTATTAGTTCACAATTTAACATACTGAGAATTAAATGAGTCCAATTCCTATGTTTTTATCCCTCGTGGGGAGGCAAACTTTCAATTTGTCGGAGCAGGGTCTAAATATTAACCAATCTGTCCCAAATTTGAAATTTAACTATTTTTATTCCATACGCCTGAGATAAGATCAAGGGAGGAAACATTTTCGAAAAATAATTTTTTTATGACCCACCCTACTGTGGAATGCTCAGCCACGCTGTTCCCAGCTCCTTGCTGTCATTAATGCCCATCAGAATTGCACTACTGTTGTTGCTCTCAGTTCTGTGTCTCTACTGTGCAGTTTACACATTCAGAAGTATGTAGGGCTGCTCCTGTGCTGCACAGAGCAGTGCAGCATTTTCTTGCCCAAACCTGTTGCATCTCCAGAAGGAGGAGATCTTAGTATTTTTTTAAATCAACTGACTAGTGATTTAAATCAAGCCTTACTGACTAGTGATTTAAATCGTGATTTAAATCAATTTGATTTAAATCCAATCCATCCTGCTGCAATGTATGTATTGTTTTCATGAACATCGCAGCAGGGTGGATTTGATTTAAATCAAATTGATTTAAATCACGATTTAAATCACTAGTCAGTAAGGCTTGATTTAAATCACTAGTCAGTTGATTTAAAAAATTTTTTTACAGAAAGACTCATCCTTGCTGGTATAATCTTAATATTTACAACCATATGAAGGTTTCATTTATTGGAATAATACATTTTCAGAGTAGTTTTGACAGTTATATAAAAAATGTCTGATTTGGTTATACTACTAGAAATACATAGACAGATAATTATGAAATTATGGTGAGGTTTAGTAAGTTAACGGTTTATATTTGGACAACTTTTCTGCTGTACTTTATTGGAAGGAGAAAAAGAATCATTTCCTTAATAACCATTTAAACCATTTATTGAACTAAAACAATAACATGATAGCATATGTATCCATGTTTGTTAACTGATGTGGTTAAACATTCTTTAAAAAAAAACTTAGACTGAGTTTTAGCACACTTAAAACAATACCATGATAGCATATATATCCATGTTTGTTAACTGATGTGGTTAAACATTCTTTAAAAAAAACTTAGACTGAGTTTTAGCACACTTAAAACAATACCATGATAGCATATATATCCATGTTTGTTAACTGATGTGGTTAAACATTCTTTAAAAAAAACTTAGACTGAGTTTTAGCACACTTAAAACAATACCATGATAGCATATATATCCATGTTTGTTAACTGATGTGGTTAAACATTCTTTAAAAAAAACTTAGACTGAGTTTTAGCACACTTAAAACAATACCATGATAGCATATATATCCATGTTTGTTAACTGATGTGGTTAAACATTCTTTAAAAAAAAACTTAGACTGAGTTTTAGCACACTTAAAACAATACCATGATAGCATATATATCCATGTTTGTTAACTGATGTGGTTAAACATTTTTTTTTAAAAAAAAACCTGAGTTTTAGCACACTTGATAAACTTTAAACAAATCCTTATTTCCTGATGAATAGCCTTTGGACTACAATGTAACTTAAATAGAAGACTATATTTAGAAAGATTTTTCCTCCAACAGCATTTTATTTTAAAAATCCGATTTAAATCAAAAAAATCCGATTTTTTTGATATATTTTTTAAAAAATAATTGATTTTTATCCACCCTGATAATAATACTTGAAATTGCAAAAAGGTTGTTGAAACATACTGCCTATTTTAAAAATCCAATTTAAATCAACAAAATCCGATTTAAATCAAAAAAATCTGATTTTTTAAATTTTTTAAAAAATATCATTGCTTTTTATCCACCCTGCATTGCAGATACTCAATGAAATCTTCTGGTGATATAAGGGGGTTCTCAAAGAGAGAGCCTTAGTTGCGGGGTGGGAATGAAGCCATTCCTCTTGGTTTGGGGGAAGGGCTAATGGCCACAGCAATTATTGACCGGCTTGGGCTGGCCAGAATTTGCATAGGGCAGGTGATTGAAAGCTCAGCGTCCTTTATATGGATCAGCACGTGATCCACTGGGCACTCTTGTCTGGAGCTTCGGATCTCCCGTCCCCCCCTCCCTAGTACAGGATTGTGCTTTGACCTTGCTGTGCCGGCTAGGGGTCGCCTCCGCTTGAGTAGGAATTTTGTCCATTTGGCTGATTGGCCGTGCCTCTTGGTTTTTGCCTACTATACAGCAATTAGTCACAACTTGTAAGGTTGGCGGTTAGGCATTGGTTCAGTGGTTGGTGCCATCCAAGAAGGATGATGGTGATGGGAATTCCGTTAAAGGAAGCCCGGGGGCTCAACATGCTTGTCCGAACCCGGGGTTGCAGGGCCTACGCAAGAGCCCCTGGAACCCCTGGGGAGGGGGTGGCTCCGATTTACCAGCCCCATTACTCTCCCCAGCTAATGGTTTCCCCAATCGCTGACCAGTGGTCAGCTCTGCCAAGAGGACAGATAGTCTTGCTGACGAGGAGTCAGCCCTGTCTAGTGGACAGTGCGAACCAATGCCTACGCAACCACTCACGTGATTTGTAATTCAATCAAAGTTGTGGCCAAAATTATGCCCAAAACCCAAACCAAAATTATGCTTCACTAGTAAATTAAGCCTAGGCGCTAGAAAGCTCTCTCTCTCTCTCTCTCTCTCTCACACACACACACACACACAGATGCAGGAGCGGGAAGGCGAGAGGGCTGGCAAGGCGAGGGGCGCGGGGTGTGGGGAGAAGAAGAAGAGGGCAGCACTGGGAATGAGGGGCTCGACGGCGGCGGGGTAGAACTGGCAAGCGCCCCTGCGCCCGGGCTGGCGCTGCTGCTGGCGAGGCGGGCGCCGCCGGGCGCTGCTAGCAGGAAGCGAGGGCGGCGGGGAGGAGGAGGGCGAGCGAGCGGGGCTCGGAGGCCCAGCGACGCCCAGCGGCTGCTGCTTCTCGCTGTCCGCACGGATGGGCAGCCTCAGGAGCCGGCGCTCCCTCGCCGGATCGCTCAGTCACCGCTGAGCGATCCGCCGAGGGAGCGCTGGCCCTCTGCGTCCGTGCGAGGAAGCGGCGCTGGTGCAACTGAGAACGCGCGTGCGCCGCCGCCTCTCAGACACGCCCCCCTCTCCCATCGTCCAATCCCTGCAGGTAGAGGCGTGGTCTCTACGCTCCAATCCCAGCGTCAGTCTGGGACATGCGCAGTGGAAAATTTCCACTGACACACACCACGGACGTGGGGACATTAGGGAATTATTATATAGGATGTGTGAGTTATTGGTGGGAATGGCTGGGTGACCTACACACGCAACAGTTTCTCTTGAGAGAGTTGAGAAAATGCAGTGTTATTTGAACGGCTTCTAACCTTTCTTTAGCCTCCTGTTGTGAATGTGTGCCTGGTCTCAGTCAAGCCCCCATCTCTCCTCTTTTGGCTCACCCCTTGCCACTTGTTTTCACAGATTATAGGGAATGGGAGCGAGCAGCAACTGCAGAAAGAGCTTGAAGACGTCCTAATGGACCCCCCCATGGAAGACCAATCAAATGACCGAGAACACGAGGAGGAGGACAGCCGTCATGATGGAGGAGAGGGAGATGAGCCAGTCCTCCTCGAGGCTTCTGCATCCTCCTCAATTAACCCTGTGTCTGTGGCGGGACCCCAGAAACCCGATATGAGCTTGCCAGTGAAGCCAGCGCAGGGAGGTGAGAGAAATTTGGGGCAGGTGGGTGGGAAAGGAGAGGGCGCAACCGGGTCATGAGAAGCCTCTGAAAGAAAGAGAAGGAAGCAGAGCAAATCTGGGCTGAGTTTCGGAAAGTCATTTCTGAAAACACTCATATGGTGCCTTCCTGTCAAAATAACACTCAAGGCACCTCATGAGCAATTAGTTTGGGCAATAATGGAGACAGCCAGCAGAAACACTGGGCAGTAGGGTGGGGCATTAAAAAAAAAAAATCGAAAATGTTTCCTCCCTTGATCTTATCTCAGGCGTATGCTATAAAAATAGTTGAATTTCAATTTTGGGACAAATCGGTTAATATTTAGACCCTGCTCCTACCAATTGAAATTTTGCCTCCCCATGAGTGATAAAAACATAGGAATTGGACTCATTTACCGTATATACTCGAGTATAAGTCGACCCGAATATAAGCCGAGGCACCCAATTTTACCACAAAAAACCTGGGAAAGCTTCATAGGAGCCACTGCCTGCCTCACTCGAGTATAAGCCGAGGGCGGCTTTTTCAGCACAAAAAATGTGCTGAAAAACTAGGCTTATATTCGAGTATATAGGGTAATTCTCAGTATGTTAAATTGTGAACTAATAAACATAAATTGTAGGTTTTATGTAGAGCAATCATAGTTGCATACTATTATGAGTGGCGTTGTATTGTTTATGTTTAGTACACCGTTTGCTTAATTGTTCCATATATATTTTTCAAAACCATTGGTTTTTCATGTACATTATCAACATGTTTTATCTTAAATAAAGAAATATTGCAGAAAATTATATTATGCAACTATGATTGCTCTACATAAAACCTACATTGGTTTTTCATGTACGTTATCAGCATGTTTTATCTTAAATAAATAAATATTGCAGAAAATAATAGTATGCAACTATGATTGGCTCTACATAAAACCTACAATTTATTAGTTCACAATTTAACCATATATTTAAGGAAGTGATAAATAATCCCATTGTATTTGGAGGTGGTATTGGATATGATGGACGCAAGGACTTAACCATCATGCAGAAGGGGGTGGAAGGTAAATTCTACAGGTCAAATTTAACAGAGGCGCATATTTCAATTGTTTCATTGCCTGATGGAAATTACATAATTTTATTAATTACACATTATCAACCTGTTTTATCTTAAATAAATAAATATTGCAGAAAATAATAGTATGCAACTATTCTTGCTCTACATAAAACCTAAAATTTATGTTTTATTAGTTCACAATTTAACAGACTGAGAATTAAATGAGTCCAATGCCTATGTTTTTATCACTCGTCGGGAGGCAAAATTTCAATTGGTAGGAGCAGGGTCTAAATATTAACTGATTTGTCCCAAAATTGAAATTTAACTATTTTTATACCATACGCCTGAGATAAGATCAAGGGAGGAAACATTTTCCAAATATTTTTTTTTATGACCCACCCTACTGACCACTTCATAGGGAGTGTTTTACAAGGCAGGTCAAAATGGCCTTGTTCAAGCCTGTCTTTTATGAAACTGGGACCGGTGACTCTTCCTGGTCCTCCCTGGTGTTGTTTGTTACTTGGTTCTGATATTTTGGTTAGATATTTTGGTTGGGAGCTGCCCTCGGCTTAAAAGATGGAAGGTGCAGAATATAAATGTGTTATTAAGTCTTCACCTGCACAGCAGTAATGCTTAGGACTAGTGACTAGTGGGGTGCCACAGGGTTCTGCCTTGGGCCCAGTCTTATTCAACATCTTTATCAATGACTTGGATGATGGGCTTGAGGGCATCCTGATCAAGTTTGCAGATGACACCAAATTGGGAGGGGTGGCTAATACCCCAGAGGACAGGATCACACTTCAAGGTGACCTTGACAGATTGGAGAACTGGGCCAAGGCAAACAGGATGAATTTTAACAGGGAGAAATGTAAAGTACAAGAAAAATGAAAGGCCCAAATACAGGATGGGCAACACCTGGCTTGAGAGCAGTACATGTGAAAAGGATCTAGGAGTCTTGGTAGACCACCAACTTGACATGAGTCAACAGTGTGATGCAGCAGCTAAAAAAGCCAATGCAATTCTGGGCTGCATCAATAGGAGTATAGCATCTAGATCAAGGGAAGTAATAGTACCACTGTATTCTGCTCTGGTCAGACCCCACCTGGAATACTGTGTCCAGTTCTGGGCACCACAGTTCAAGAAGGATACTGACAAACTGGAACATGTCCAGAGGAGGGCAACCAAAATGGTCCAAGGCCTGGAAACGATGCCTTCTGAGGAACGGCTTAGGGAGCTGGGTATGTTTAGCCTGGAGAAGAGAAGGTTAAGGGGTGATATGATAGCCATGTTCAAATATATAAAAGGATGTCATATAGAGGAGGGAGAAAGGTTGTTTTCTGCTGCTCCAGAGAAGCGGACACGGAGCAATGGATTCAAACTACAAGAAAGAAGATTCCACCTCAACATTAGAAAGAACTTCCTGACAGTAAGAGCTGTTTGACAGTGGAATTTGCTGCCAAGGAGTGTGGCGGAGTCTCCTTCTTTGGAGGTCTTTAAGCAGAGGCTTGACAGCCACCTGTCAGGAATGCTTGGATGGTGTTTCCTGCTTGGCAGGGGGTTGGACTGGATGGCCCTTGTTGTCTCTTCCAACTCTATGATTCTATGATTCTAGGAACTTGACGATCTTGTTGAGGTTGAACCCTGCCAGATACAGCCATTTGCACTTCTATGGTGCTTTCTTGGAGAGGAGCAGAATACGCACAGCCTTTGTGTATCCTGAGCATTGGTATCACTAAAACGTCCCATTGGCACCCCTGCATAATGGTGGAGATCCAAAGTCTGCAGATCAGATCAGTGCAAATGGTCATATCTGAGAAACAGATTGGTCACACAGGATGAGACTCATCTTAACTTAATGTGAGCGGTAGAGGATCTTGATCCAATTTAGCAATTCGATGCACCGATTAACAGACTCCGCTTTTCTGCTGTTTTGTAGATTCCGAGGAGTCGAGTCCTTTTACTCCAGTTGCTGATGAGGACAGCGTTGTCTTCAGCAAGCTCACTTACTTGGGCTGTGCCTCGGTAAATGCCCCCAGGAGCGAGGTGGAGGCCCTGAGGATGATGTCCATCTTGCGAAGCCAGTGTGAGAGTTCCGTGGACGTGACTCTTTCGGTTCCTAACGTGTCGGAGGGAACTGTGAGGTACTTTCCCACCTGTGGTGTGGCATTGTGGGTCCGTTTTTCATTGGCAGTGGTGTTTTTTAGGACCTGCATCCATAGGAGTATAGCATCTAGGAGTCTTGGTAGACCACAAACTTGACATGAGTCAACAGTGTGATGCAGCAGCTCAAAAAGCCCATGCAATTCTGGGCTGCATCAAGAGGAGTATAGCATCTAGGAGTCTTGGTAGACTTGGTAGACCACAAACTTGACATGAGTCCACAGTGTGATGCAGCAGCTCAAAAAGCCCATGCAATTCTGGGCTGCATCAAGAGGAGTATAGCATCTAGGAGTCTTGGTAGACTTGGTAGACCACAAACTTGACATGAGTCAACAGTGTGATGCAGCAGCTCAAAAAGCCCATGCAATTCTGGGCTGCATCAAGAGGAGTATAGCATCTAGGAGTCTTGGTAGACTTGGTAGACCACAAACTTGACATGAGTCAACAGTGTGATGCAGCAGCTCAAAAAGCCCATGCAATTCTATGCTGTTTGTCCACAGTGCTAATGCAGTTTATCAAAGTACAAAACATTGGCATGGGGGTGACACAACGTAGGATAAATGCCAGTGCAGCAAACCCACAACTTAAGCAGGGGTTACATTCTGGGGATTGCGCCTAAAGCCAAAATCACGTATAGTCGAAACACTTAAGGTGAAATGGTAGGTGGGATTACAAACATCTTTTGCCACAGACACCCAGCCCCTTTTTAATTTTTACAAATTATTTTCTGAAGCTTGTAAAGCTGAATGCACACAGGTTAAGTGTGCGAACGTTGCGGGCTTACTGTATTGCAAAGAAATGAATCTAGATACAAGTACGGTGCAAAATCTTAAGTTAAGGGGCAAAATAAATAAATAAAGCTAAACCGTCCTGTAAGTAAGTGTGTGGTCTTGCTTCCCTCCTTTTTTTAAATAAAAGTAAAATAAACTTTATTGATTTAAAATCAAGTTACACACATACCCTATATACTCGAATATAAGCCTAGTTTTTCAGCACATTTTTTGTGCTGAAAAAGCCGCCCTCGGCTTATACTTGAGTGAGGCAGGCAGTGGCTCCTATGAAGCTTTCCCAGGTTTTTTTGTGGTAAAATTGGGTGCCTCGGCTTATATTTGGGTCGACTTATACTCGAGTATATACGGTACATCAGGAAAAAAGTTGAAAAACCGTAAAAGATTACAAACAAAGAATACGCACAGGAAAAAGAAAATAAAAAGCAAAAGTACATATACATATTACATAAACATAAACACTTACAAAACAGAAAATACACATCTAGTGCTTACTTCCAGCCTCTCTATTATTGCGGTGTCCTGTAACCATTGTCCTTTATATACCTTATTTATTTTATCTACTCCATTTGTTTAAAAACTGCATTAAACCCACTTTTGTGTTAACTAAGAAGATTGGCTCTCTCCACTGCTTTTCCTATATATTCTTTAAATTTCCCCCAATCCTTCTCTATTTTTTGATCCATTATTCCTCTGGCTTCTCCTATGTTAGTCGCCAATTTTTGAGATGTTATCAATTTTAATTGCCAATCTTCTATACTAGGTACCGTAGTACTTTTCCCATTTTTAGCGATTAAGAGTCTCGCGCCCGCCCCCTTTCGTTCTGTCAAGGCGGGCGCGGAGGGGTGGAGGGGAAACGAACGGACACCCCAAAAGCAGCGCTTTTGGGGTGTCCGTTCGTTTCCCCCCCACCCCTCCGCGTCCGCCCCCTTTCGCTTGGTCCTGGCGGGCACGGAGGGGTGGAGGGGAAACAGACAGCCCCAAAGCAGCGCTTTTGGGGTGTCCGTTCGTTCCCCCTCCCTCCGCGCCCGCCCCCTTTCGCGTTGTCCTGGCGGGTGGGGGGGAAAGGAACAGACAGCCCGAAAGCGCTGCTTTCGGGATGTCCGTTCCTCCCCTGCCCCTGGAGAGCACAAGGAGGGAGGGAGGGAGATGCTTCCCCCCCTTTCCTTCAATCCTTCCATCCTTCCTTCCTTCTCTCTCTCTCTCTTTTCCCTCCTTTGCCTCTCTCTTCCTTCCTTTCTTCCTTCTCTCTCTCTTCCCTCCCTCCCAGCCTTTTAGAGGAGGAAAACCAGAAAAAAAAATATTTTTCTTGTTTTCCTCCTCTAAAAACGAGGTGCGCATTATGGAGCGGAAAATACAGTATATATTTTCTCCCCAAATTTTTAAATTCTTTACAATTCCACCAGATGTGTACAAGGGTGCCCGTTTCTTTATTACATCTCCAGCATTATTGCTGGAGATGTAATAATCTGGTCTTGCTTCACTCCACGGTGACTGCAGCAGCCTGACTTGGATGCAGTCCACTTGGGCTAGGGATCTTCTCACTAGGCTACATGGTTCACTGCCAACTCTCTGGTCTCTTATAGGCATTTGGCGGCAGCAAAAAGGCAGGGGAATGCAGCGAAGGGAAGTTCGCTCCCCCAGCCTCCCAGGTGCTAGCACTGATTTTATTATTTTTCAGATAATAGGCATTAAACTCAAACAAGAAATCTATAAAAGGGAGGATGGAGGCATAATTTCAATTCAATTCAATTCAATTCAATTCAATTCAATATCCTTTATTAGGCATTAGGGTGGGTCATAAAAAAAAATTTCGAAAATGTTTCCTCCCTTGATCTTATCTCAGGCGTATGGTATAAACATAGTTAAATTTCAAATTTGGGACAAATCGGTTAATATTTAGACCCTGCTCCTCCCAATTGAAATTTCCCCCCCCCCACGAGTGATAAAAACATAGGAATTGGACTCATTTAATTCTCAGTATGTTTAATTGTGAACTAATAAACATAAATTTTAGGTTTTATGTAGAGCAATCATAGTTGCATACTATTATTTTCTGCAATATTTATTTAAGAGAAAACATGTTGATCATGTACATGAAAAACCAATGGTTTTGGAAAAATTATAGGGAACAATTAAGCAAACGGTGTACTACACATAAACAATAAAACGCCACTCATATTATGTGTTGCGTCAAAACATCACATTATACCACACATTATATATACACATTATTAGTATAAATTGTACTAAATGCTTACATTTTGTGCAATTAATAAAATTATGCCTTATGCAATATACATTGTACAGTGCACCATATATTTAAAGAAGTGATAAATAATCCCATTGTATTTGGAGGTGGTATTGGATATGATGGACGCAAGGACTTAACCATAATGCAGAAGGGGGTGGAAGGTAAATTCTACAGGTCAAATTTAACAGAGGCGCATATTTCAATTGTTTCATTGCCTGAAGGAAATGACATAATTTTATTAATTACACATTATCAACCTGTTTTGTATTAAATGAATAAATATTGCAGAAAATAATAGTAACGTCCAGTGGAAGGAATTCAGTGTAGCACTATGGCAGTTATTCCAACAGAGCAAGCAATTGACGCTCTTCTGAGGGTCCTCCTACCCCCGAAGCCAATTGGGGGTGCGAGGAGAGAGAGGGAAAGCCATGTTGGCTTAGTGGAAGTCTTTGCTAGTGGGAGTGAGGGCCTAATGATGCCCTCTCTGCCCTCCAATCAGTGAATCTGGTATTTACAAATATTGTTGTTGTTCAGTCGTTCAGTCGTGTCCAACTCTTCGTGACCCCCTGGACCAGAGCACGCCAGGCACGCCTATCCTTCACTGCCTCTCGCAGTTTGGCCAAACTCATGTTAGTAGCTTCGAGAACACTGTCCAACCATCTCATCCTCTGACGTCCCCTTCTCCTTGTGCCCTCAATCTTTCCCAACATCAGGGTCTTCTCCAGGGAGTCTTCTCTTCTCATGAGGTGGCCAAAGTACTGGAGCCTCAACTTCAGGATCTGTCCTTCCAGTGAGCCTCCATCTTCCCCAACATCAGGGTCTTCTCCAGGGAGTCTTCTCTTCTCATGAGGTGGCCAAAGTACTGGAGCCTCAGCTTCAGGATCTGTCCTTCCAGTGAGCCTCCATCTTCCCCAACATCAGGGTCTTCTCCAGGGAGTCTTCTCTTCTCATGAGGTGGCCAAAGTACTGGAGCCTCAGCTTCAGGATCTGTCCTTCCAGTGAGCCTCCATCTTCCCCAACATCAGGGTCTTCTCCAGGGAGTCTTCTCTTCTCATGAGGTGGCCAAAGTACTGGAGCCTCAGCTTCAGGATCTGTCCTTCCAGTGAGCCTCCATCTTCCCCAACATCAGGGTCTTCTCCAGGGAGTCTTCTCTTCTCAGGAGGTGGCCAAAGTACTGGAGCCTCAACTTCAGGATCTGTCCTTCTAGTGAGCACTCAGGGCTGATTTCTTTAAGAATGGATAGGTTTGATCTTCTTGCAGTCCATGGGACTCTCAAGAGTCTCCTCCAGCACCAGAATTCAAGAGCATCCATTCTTCGGCGATCAGCCTTCTTTATGGTCCAGCTCTCACTTCCGTACATTACTACTGGGAAAACCATAGCTTTAACTATAAGGACCTTTGTTGGCAAGGTGATGTCTTTGCTTTTTAAGATGCTGTCTAGGTTTGTCATTGCTTTTCTCCCAAGAAGCAGGCGTCTTCTAATTTCGTGACTGCTGTCACCATCTGCATTGATCATGGAACCCAAGAAAGTGAAATCTCTCACTGCCTCCATTTCTTCCCCTTCTATTTGCCAGGAGGTGATGGGACCAGTGGCCATGATCTTTGTTTTTTTGATACCATATTTTGCGCTCTCCTCTTTCACCCTCATTAAAAGGTTCTTGAATTCCTCCTCACTTTCTGCCATCAAGGTTGTATCATCAGCATATCTGAGGTTGTTGATATTTCTTCCGGCAATCTTAATTCCGGTTTGGGATTCATCCAGTCCAGCCTTTCGCATGATGAATTCTGCATATAAGTTAAATAAGCAGGGAGACAATATACAGCCTTGTCGTACTCCTTTCCCAATTTTGAACCAATCAGTTATTCCATATCCAGTTCTAACTGTAGCTTCTTGTCCCACATAGAGATTTCTCAGGAGACGGATGGGCACTCCCATTTCTTTAAGAACTTGCCATAGTTTGCTGTGGTCGACACAGTCAAAAGCTTTTGCGTAGTCAATGAAGCAGAAGTAAATGTTTTTCTGGAACTCTCTAGCTTTCTCCATAATCCAGCGCATGTTTGCAATTTGGTCTCTGGTTCCTCTGCCCCTTCAAAATCCAGCTTGCACTTCTGGGAGTTCTCGGTCCACATACTGCTTAAGCCTGCCTTGTAGAATTTTTAGCAAAACCTTGCTAGCGTGTGAAATGATTTACAAATATAATCCTATATAATAAAGTCCAAGTGTCTCTGCGTCCAGTCCCTGTGTCCGTCCCTGCGTCCTACTGCGCATGTGCCCCACAGGCACAGAGATTGGAGCGCAGAGACTGCGGGGCCCTGATTGGCTGCAGGCGTCGGCGGCATGCAAGTACCGCCCAGCCGCCGCGCAATGGGGAGCGAGCACAGCGGCAACATGCAAAGTGGCGCAGTGGAGGAGCCAACCGGCAGCGGGCTGCAGCCTCGCGGCGACTTGGAAGGCGCCAGGGCGCGCTAACCAAGGGAGAGGGCTGGACCCGCCCCCGTTGGGACTTGGAGCGGACGAAGGCGCCTCGAGGCTCCCCGCGCGAGGCAGCAGGCAGGCGAAAGCGGCCCGCCCAGGAGCAGCAGCACAAGCAGCGCCGCCGACGTGCCGGGCCGCGCGCGTGCGCCCGCCCGCAGAGGGGAGGCGGGCCGAGGAGGGTAGCAAGAAGGAAAGAGGCGCGCTCCAATCAGGGAGGGGAGGGGAGGACGCCCAATCGGCTCCCGGAGTCGACGGCAACCGTCGCTGCGTCGAGGGGAAGGGCCTGGGCGCGAAGGGCGGGATGGCGGGGCTCGCGCTGCTGCCGCCGCCCCTGAGGGGACAGGGAAGGCTGTGAGGGAATGAGGGCGAGAATAACTGTGATATAGACACACACAAACAGACGCCAAGGGTCATCCAGCCCAACCCCTTGCAAACGCCGACGTCTCAGCTGAAGCCTCCGTGACAGGTGGCTCCAGCCTGCCCATGAGGTGGACACGTGTATTCATGAAGCACACACATGTACACGCGGGCATCTGTCCGTGTCCGTGTTCTGTTGGCAGCCGCCCTGTTGCCCTAGCGCCCGTTCTAGCGCCCGTTAATTTAACGGGCATAAGTTACTAGTACAATTATAATACTCTTGGGGTGGTACAGAATGATTAAAGGGAGTACGGAACAAATTCTTTGTTTCAAAGCCACCCCATAGGTCATGATGGGCGTCAGGTATGAACAGTCGCCCATCAGATTGCCTCCATCATTAAACTACTTGCAGCTTATCTGTCTTCAAGGTGAAGCATTTGCAGCTCACTCCTTCGTTCCCCGCTTTTGCTCCGTAGGCTGCTAGAACCCCCAACGAACACCGAAATCGCCAACTACCCCATTTACAAGATCCTGTTCTGTGTGCGGGGGCACGACGGGACTCCAGAAAGCGACTGCTTCGCTTTCACCGAAAGCCATTACAACTCGGAGCTCTTCAGAATTCACGTCTTCCGGTGTGAAATCCAAGAAGCTGTAAGTACAATTCTCTGCTTTTCCTTTGTTGGGGCTCCTGCCTTGCATATGGAAGATCCCAGGTTCTATCCCTGGCATCTCCAGAGAGATCCTGTACTGGAAACCTTGGAGAGTCACTGCCAATCAGTGTGGACAATACTGAGTTGGAAGGATCAATGGTCTGACTCAGTATTAAGGCAGCTAGGTATATTTCATTTATTAATTAAATTTATATCCTCCTCTTCCTGCCAAAGGAGGAATCTCCTTTGTATAATGCCAGTACCTTCTTATTGATACTTAGTAACTCTGATGAGTTAAAGGGACCCAGGTGACGCTGTGGGTTCACCTGGGTCCCTTTAACTCATCAGAAAATCAAAATCAAGGTCTGCATCTGGTCCCAAGTCAGCAAGTTAGTTGCCAACCTGTTTTGTCAATAATGTTTTGTCAAGCTGAGATGGCGTTGAGTCAGGGTGTGGGTGGGTGTGGCATGGAGACATAATTGATGTCTCTGTGTTTAACCCAGGTGGCGCTGTGGGTTAAACCACAGAGCCTAGGGCTTGCTGATCAGAAGGTCGGCGCTTCGAATCCCTGCGACGGGGTGAGCTCCTGTTGCTCGGACCCAGCTCCTGCCCAGCTAGCAGTTCGAAAGCACGTCAAAGTGCAAGTAGATCAATAGGGACCGCTCTGGCGGGAAGGTAAACGGCGTTTCCATGCGCTGCTCTGGTTCGCCAGAAGCGGCTTTGTCATGCTGGCCACATGACCCGGAAGCTGTACGCCGGCTCTCGGCCAATAAAGCGAGATGAGCTCCGCAACCCCAGAGTCGGACACGACAGGACCAAATGGTCAGGGGTCCCTTGACCTTTACCTAACTCTGATGATGCAGATATGCTGCTTCCAGCCATTTATTTGTGCCGACAGTTTAGCATCAGTCATTCTGTGCTAAGCTCATTAAACGCTTACTGTGATCATGTGTATGTATTTTAATGTATGCTGGAAGCCGCCTAGAGTGGCCGGGGAGACCCGGCCAGATGGGCGGGGTACAAATGATAAATTAATATTATTATGATTATTATCAGGTCTTTATTCTCTGCATTGATAGCGAGCAGTGTCGCTGAGAAGGATTTCAAGATACGCACTTGCAAGATGGAATAATTTGTTAGATTTTGGCACAAATTTCTGATTTGGCTCATAGTCCAAGACTTGGGCTGCAACCTTGTGTACACTTAACACAGTAGGACTTACTTCTCAGAGGCCATGCGTAGAATTGCACCGTTAAAGGAAGCCATGGCAGAGGCGTTCCATTCAGGCACCAAATTCCAAGAGTGAGGCTGAGCATCTGAAGGGATCTTGGAGAATCCTAATGAAAGTGGAAAAGCATACCCTATCAGAACAAACAGAGTGGGTGTAATGTAGCAGTTATAAGAGGAACCTTCCATCTGGTGTGCTCCAGAAGTTCTGGACTACAAATCCTGCCATGCCTGGCCATTAACCTCTGCTAGGTTGGGGGAAACTACATTAGAGTGTCTCAACCAGCCCTGTGTTAAAACCTTCATTAACCTCAAAAGTGCGCTGGATAGCTGTTAAGCCAGTCATGAACTCACCCCACCCTCAGAAGGGAACACTGTGGATGTAGCCTATCTTGATTTCAGCAAGGCCTTTGACCAGGTGCCCCATGATATTCTTGTAAAGAAGCTGGTAAAATGCGGGCTAGACAATGCTACCATTCAGTGGATTTGTAACTGGCTGACTGACCGAACCCAAAGGGTGCTCATCAATGGCTCCCCTTCATCCTGGAGAGAAGGGACTAGTGGGGTGCCACAGGGTTCTGTCTTGGGCCCAGTCTTATTCAACATCTTTATCAATGACTTGGATGATGGGCTTGAGGGCATCCTGGTCAAGTTTGCAGATGACACCAAATTGGGAGGGGTGGCTAATACCCCAGAGGACAGGATCACACTTCCAAATGACCTGAACAGATTAGAGAACTGGGCCAAGGCAAACAGGATGAATTTTAACAGGGAGAAATGTAAAGTACTAAACTTGGGCAAAAAAAATGAAAGGCCCAAATACAGGATGGGCAACACCTGGCTTGAGAGCAGTACATGTGAAAAGGATCTAGGAGTCTTGGTAGACCACAAACTTGACATGAGTCCACAGTGTGATGCAGCAGCTCAAAAAGCCAATGCAATTCTGGGCTGCATCAATAGGAGTATAGCATCTAGATCAAGGGAAGTAATAGGACCACTGTATTCCGCTCTGGTCAGACCTCAGCTGGAGTACTGTGTCCAGTTCTGGGCACCCCAGTTCAAGAAGGATACGGACAAGCTGGAACGTGTCCAGAGGAGGGCAACCAAAATGGTCAAAGGCTTGGAAATGATGCCTTATGAGGAACGGCTTAGGGAGCTGGGTATGTTTAGCCTGGAGAAGAGAAGGTTAAGGGGTGATATGATAGCCATGTTCAAATATATAAAAGGAGGTCATATAGAGGAGGGAGAAAGGTTGTTTTCTGCTGCTCCAGAGAAGCGGACACGGAGCAATGGATTCACACTACAAGAAAGAAGATTCCACCTCAACATTAGGAAGAACTTCCTGACAGTAAGAGCTGTTCGACAGTGGGATTTGCTGCCAATGAGTGTGGCGGAGTCTCCTTCTTTGGAGGTCTTGAAGCAGAGGCTTGACAGCCACCTGTCAGGAATGCTTGGATGGTGTTTCCTGCTTGGCAGGGGGTTGGACTGGATGGCCCTTGGGGTCTCTTCCAACTCTAGGATTCTATGAAATAACGAAAGAGCCATTTTCCTAACTCTGCTCTCCACTAGGAATCCCAGCTGCTGACTCTATTTCTGTCTGGCTCTTTGTGTCCACAGGTGAGCCGGATCCTGTACAGCTTTGCCACCGCTTTCCGCCGCTCTGCCAAACAAACCCCGCTTCCTGCCCCCTCTGCCCCGCAGACGCCAGACAGTGACATATTTACTTTCTCCGTTTCTCTGGAAATAAAAGAAGATGATGGGAAAGGATATTTCAGGTGTGGTTTCTCCATTTCCTCTTCTTCCCGTTTTTCTTTTCTTTCTTTTTTTTTATTTTGAAATCTTTATTTGTAATCGAATTTAAAACAAAACGTTAGCACATATAAATCACTGCTTATACATTCTAAAAATACATAAAACTTAAATCATCCATATTAACCAGAAATATCAGATGTGTCTGCTGAAGTTCGCAGATTAATCGTGAGTATCTATACAAAAGCTGAATTCGATCTTCATACATACTCCATCCTTCTCCTCTTGCCTTGCTTAATCTTCATATAAATTAATTCAATAACTTGAGAAATTTGATAAATGTGAAAAATGAAGATTCCTCTTCATTTGATGCTTCTCTCCAGACCCCTTTTTAACATGAAATATGGTCCAAGTTATTTTTAGCTGGATTTTAAAATGCTTTTAAAAGAATTGTTTTATGTTGCTTGAAATTGTCTTTATACAGTAGGGTGGGTCATAAAAAATTGTTTTTTCGAAAATGTTTCCTCCCTTGATCTTATCTCAGGTGTATGGTATAAAAATAGTTAAATTTCAATTTTGGGACAAATCGGTTAATATTTAGACCCTGCTCCTACAAATTGAAATTTTGCCTCCCCACAAGTGATAAAAACATAGGAATTGGACTCATTTAATTCTCAGTATGTTAAATTGTGAACTAATAAACATAAATTGTAGGTTTTATGTAGAGCAATAATAGTTGCATACTATTATGAGTGGCGTTGTATTGTTTATGTTTAGTACACTGTTTGCTTAATTATACCATACATTGGAACAATGTACATTGTTCCATACATTGGAACAAAAACATTGGTTTTGTTTTTCAAAACCATTGGTTTTTCATGTACATTATCAACATGTTTTATCTTAAATAAATAAATATTGCAGAAAATAATAGCATGCAACTATGATTGCTCTACATAAAACCTACAATTTATGTTTATTAGTTCACAATTTAACATACTGAGAATTAAATGAGTCCAATTCCTATGTTTTTATCACTCGTGGGGAGGCAAAATTTCAATTGATAGGAGCAGGGTCTAAATATTAACCGATTTGTCCCAAATTTGAAATTTAACTATGTTTATACCATATGCCTGAGATAAGATCAAGGGAGGAAACATTTCCGAAAAATTTTTTTTAATGACCCACCCTAATATACAGTGGTACCTCAGGTTACATACGCTTCAGGTTACATACGCTTTAGGTTAAGAACTCCGCTAACCCAGAAATAACGCTTCAGGTTAAGAACTTTGCATCAGGATGAGAACAGAAATCCCGTGTCAGCAGTGTGGCGGCAGCGGGAGGCCCCATTAGCTCAAGTGGTGTTTCAGGTTAAGAACGGACCTCCGGAACGAATTAAGTACGTAACCAGAGGTACCACTGTAGTCTGATTTTATTGTGTTAACCTTTTTAAAATGGTATCTTTCATTTTTTATGAATGATGCAGGGGGTGTGGTTAATGAGGGGTCAGTAAATGGGAAGGTAAAATGTGCGATAGCTGACTAAGTCATTCCCAGAGTAGACCCATGACTCCGTTGGCTACCACCCAATAAAAATGAAGTAAATGTGAAGCACATTGCCTGAAATCAGGTATGGGAATTTTATGTGCTGTTTTCTTCTGGTGTGGATTTTTGTTCAGTAGTGGCCCTTTTTGTAAGAGCCTCTGTGCAGCTGGACCAGGGGGCCTGGATTCTGGTCCTGGCAGGGCAACACTGGGGCAGAAGTTCAGGACCCCTCCCAGCAGAAGGAGCAGGAAAGCCCCACAAAGGCACCAGGGCTGGCCAGCCATATTTTTAAAGTGAAGTACCGTATTTTTCCGCTCCATAACGCGCACCTAGTTTTTTGAGGAGGAAAGGGGGAAAGCCCCCCTTTTTGAGGATCAGTTCAAAGTTGTGCATCTTCTTTTGGAAGAAGAAAAGCCCCATCTGCAAAAGGAGCAGCTCAAAGTTGTTGTGCTGCTGCTTTTGCAAAGGAGAAAAGACCCATCTGCAAAAGGAGCAGCTCAAAGTTGTTGTGCTGCTGCTTTTGCAAAGGAGAAAAGACCCATCTGCAAAAGGAGCAGCTCAAAGTTGTTGTGCTGCTGCTTTTGCAAAGGAGAAAAGACCCATCTGCAAAAGGAGCAGCTCAAAGTTGTTGTGCTGCTGCTTTTGCAAAGGAGAAAAGACCCATCTGCAAAAGGAGCAGCTCAAAGTTGTTGTGCTGCTGCTTTTGCAAAGGAGAAAAGACCCATCTGCAAAAGGAGCAGCTCAAAGTTGTTGTGCTGCTGCTTTTGCAAAGGAGAAAAGACCCATCTGCAAAAGGAGCAGCTCAAAGTTGTTGTGCTGCTGCTTTTGCAAAGGAGAAAAGACCCATCTGCAAAAGGAGCAGCTCAAAGTTGTTGTGCTGCTGCTTTTGCAAAGGAGAAAAGACCCATCTGCAAAAGGATCAGCTCAAAGTTGTTGTGCTGCTGCTTTTGCAAAGGAGAAAAGACCCATCTGCAAAAGGATCAGCTCAAAGTTGTTGCGCTGCTGCTTTTGCAAAGGAGAAAAGACCCATCTGCAAAAGGAGCAGCTCAAAGTTGTTGTGCTGCTGCTTTTGCAAAGGAGAAAAGACATATTTGCAAAAGCATCAGCCCAAAGTTGTGCTGCTGCCCTTTGCAAAGAAAAGCCCCATTTGCAAAAGGACCAGCCCAAACTTGTTGTTGTGCTGCTGCCCCTGCAAAGGAGAAAAGACACA
This sequence comes from Darevskia nairensis, assembly GCA_034642065.1. Classification (NCBI taxonomy): domain Eukaryota; kingdom Metazoa; phylum Chordata; class Lepidosauria; order Squamata; family Lacertidae; genus Darevskia; species Darevskia nairensis. The sequence continues at coordinate 389,915 of JAWWNI010001008.1, forward strand.
TTTGCAAAAGGAGCAGCCCACAGTTGTGCTGCAGCTCCTGCAAAGAAAAGCCCCAGTTGCAAAAGGATCAGCTCAAAGCCCTTTCTCCAGTTTCCAAACAGATAATCTAATCAGCCAGTCAGGGAGCCAGCGACCTTATCTCTCTCCCCGATCTCTTGCTGATCAGCTGTAAAGCGGCAGCCTTTCAACACCCCCTTCTCTCTTTGTAAAAGAAAAAGCTCGATCTTCTTTTGGTCCCCTGGGCAGTTCAGCTCCAGGGACCATGCATTCGCTCCATAAGACGCACAGACTTTCCCCCTTCTTTTTTAGAAGGAAAAAAGTGCGCATTATGGAGCAAAAAAATACGGTAATACGCATTACTAAGACCACCTCCTAAAACCACCACGGGGAGCTGTGCTCCTCCACGTCTCCCTTAAGACCATAAGAAGAGCCTTGTTGGATCAGGCAGTGGCCCATCTTGTCCAGCCTCCTTCTCTCATAGGGTTTTTGTGTGTGTGTGTGCATAAGGTTTTTTTATAATAATAATAATAATAATAATTTATTATTTGTACCCCGCCCATCTGGCCGGGTTCCCCCAGCCACTCTGGGTGGCTTCCAACAAACACTAAAATACATTAAAATATCACATACTAGTAAATTAAGCCCGTTAAGATAACGGTCGCTAGAAGAGCGCCGCTGCCCTCGAGGGAGTGGCGGCTCCTGGAGCTGCCTGTCCGTGCTGCTTTAAAGCAGCACGGACGGGCAGCCTCAGGAGCCGGCGGTCCCTCGGCGGATCGCTCAGTCACCGCTGAGCGATCCGCCGAGGGAGCGCAGCTCCCGCCGAGGGACTGGCGGCTCCTGGAGCTGCCTGTCTGTGCTGCCTTAAAGCAGCACGGACGGGCAGCCTCAGGAGCTATCACTCAGTCACCGCGGGAGCAGCAGCGCCGGCCGGGATGCACCCCGGCCGGCGCTGCTGCTCCCGCGGTGACTGACTGATCCGCCGAGCGCATAGGCCTCGGGTGAAGCCGGGGCCTCGCGTGATCGGCGTGGCTGGGGGAGAGGAGCGTGACGGGGAGGGGACACGCCCCCCTCTCCGCCCGCTCCAATCCCTGCGTCCGGTCCGTGTGTGACATGCGCAGTGGAGATTTCCACTGACACACGGACGGCGGACGCAGGGACATAGGGAGATTATTATATAGGATTAAAAACTTCCCTAAACAGGGCTGCTTCAGGTGTTTTCTAAATGTCAGGTAGTTATTTATCTCTTTGACATGGGATGGGAGGGGTGTTCCACAGGGCGGGCGCCACTACCGAGAAGGCCCTCTGCCTGGTTCCCTGTAGCTTTGCTTCTCGCAGCGAGGGAACCGCCAGAAGGCCCTCGGCACTGGACCTCGGTGTCCGGGCTGACCGATGGGGGTGGAGACGCTCCTTCAGGTATACAGGGACCGAGGCCGTTTAGGGCTTTCAAGGTCAGCACCAACACTTTGAATTGTGCTCGGAACGTACTGGGAGCCAATGTCGATCTCTCAGACCGGTGTTATGTGGTCATAATTGGATACATGCTGGAGATACTGGTCTCTTGACTTGCTTGCATTTGAGCGCCCATTGCCAAGCCCAGAAAACGGAAGACCTGTATTCTTCGCATGCTTTATCTAGTGACCACCCTTTTATTTGGATACATGCTGGAGATACTGGTCTCTTGACTTGGTTGCATTTGAGCGCCCATTGCCAAGCCCAGAAAATGGAAGACCTGTATCCTTAGCATGCTTTATCTAGTGACCACCCTTTTAATTGGATACATGCTGGAGATCCTTCTGATGTGCACTGCCTTTGGAGTAATAGAGCTGTGAGGCCACCTGCTGTCCAGTCTTGCTATAGCAGCTCTACATTAGGGTGGGTCATAATTTTTTTTTCCCGAAAATGTTTCCTCCCTTGATCTTATCTCAGGTGTATGGTATAAACATAGTTAAATTTCAAATTTGGGACAAATCGGTTAATATTTAGACCCTGCTCCTACAAATTGAAATTTTGCCTCACCACGAGTGATAAAAACATAGGAATTTGACTCATTTACAGTGGTACCTCGACTAACGACGATAATGCGTTCCGACGCGATTTACGTTAGTCGAAAAAATTTGTTCGGCGAATCCCCATAGGAACGCATTGGGAAAAAATTCGTAAGTCGAAGAAATCCTATTCAAAAATTCGTAAGTCGAAAAAATCCTATTAAAAGCGGCTGCGACGTCTTTTCTTAAGTCGAAGAAATTCGTATGCGGCGGCCATTTTGTTTTACCGGAAGTCATTCGTTTAGGCAGAAAACTACGTTAGGCGAGTTACTCGTTAGGCGAGGTACCACTGTAATTCTCAGTATGTTAAATTGTGAACTAATAAACATAAATTGTAGGTTTTATGTTGAGCATCATAGTTGCATACTATTATTTTCTGCAATATTTATTTATTTAAGAGAAAACATGTTGATAATGTACATGAAAAACCAATGGTTTTGAAAAATATATATGGAACAATTAAGCAAACGGTGTACTAAACATAAACAATACAACGCCACTCATAATAGTATGCAACTATTATTGCTCTACATAAAACCTACAATTTATGTTTATTAGTTCACAATTTAACATACTGAGAATTAAATGAGTCCAATTCCTATGTTTTTATCACTCGTGGGGAGGCAAAATTTCAATTGGTAGGAGCAGGGTCTAAATATTAACCGATTTTGTCCCAAATTTGAAATTTAACTATGTTTATACCATACGCCTGAGATAAGATCAGGGGAGGAAACAATTTTCGAAAAAAATTTTTTTTATGACCCACCCTACTCTACGTGTCAAACAGACTGGTGGCCGAGTAAAAAAAAAAATTGCATTTTTTTTTTATCTTGGTCCCTCTTTTAAAAGAGAGTGCTGTGTGTATTGTTGATAGGAAGCTACATTCTACTGCATCTTATGTTTTTTTGTTGTTTTTTTAAGCCCAGTCTTCAGTTATCACCTCAGCTAAATCTTAAATCTTCTCACCCCATTCTCGGGCTTCCAGTTCCTTATGTTTTCATTCGCTACACTCTACTACCGGTATTTGTTCTCCAATATTGGTTGGAACACTTATTTCCTACCATCCTTCCATACCCTGCCACAAACAGGCTCTAAAAAACATTTTGCAGCCTAATTGTTGTTGTGCCATGTGTGTGTGTGTGTGTGTGTGTCCCCTGGAGATTAATTCTTGCCACCCCCCACCCCCAATATGCTTGAAAGAAACTATAAGCACTGATTCCCCCCCCCCAGCCTTATTTCAGGTGTGGGATGGAGAGCAAGAGAGAGGGGGTGTGTGTGTGTGTGATTGCAAATGTTGGTGCTTCATGTTTTAGGGCTTGCTGTTGTCCTTGTCGAAGCACCAACTCTCTTAGATTTCTTTTTTTTATATATATAAATAATTTTTATTGGTTTTTACAATTTTATAAGCACATAACATATCGGTTAAACTTTCATACTTGCTGTGAGGTGGTTGCGTGTCCTCCTCAAGAGTAGGCCGCTTGAGACGAGTTTGCTAAACTAACAGTTTATTTACAAGTTCGTTCCACAGGTGTTACACTTCATCATCCGACTCCGTTGTGTCAGATCCCCCGAGGTAAAGGCTTTCGATTTTGCCCCCAACATAAAAGCTTGGCAAAACCCCAGCGCCGCCTCTCGCTCCTCCTTTTCCGCTTTTTAACCCTATCCGCTGCGACGCCGGCCCCTTCCCTCTCACTCTCGTCTTCCCTGGAAGTTGCTGTCGAGACACTGGAAGGATCCTCAAGCCCCTGCTCCCCTTCCGTCTCCATTTCCTCCTCTGCCCTCATTGGCTCCCTGAGAGCCTCCGTTTCAGGTGACAGCGTAGGCGGCGACAGCCCCTCGCTCTCACTTCTCCACACCTCCTTCCCTATCTCAGGTGACAGCTTCGGAGCCATCCCCTCCTCTTCCCACTCTAGCAACACCTCCTCCGGTGTCCGGTGATGGATGCTAGGCTCCTCTCCCCCTTCCGCCACCCCTCCTGGCTCAGGACAGTCCCTGACACTTCCCCCCTCTCACCGTGGGAAGCCCAAATCATCCCCCCCTCTCACAGAGGTATACCCGTTCATTGTACATTTAACCTTACTGTTACTTTTTCATGACATTGCTTAGGCCTGGCCCCACTTTGTAGGCCAGGCAATTCTACTTTCCTCAATTTCATCTTCAATTGACTTCCTCACGTCCCCCACTGTTGGTTTCCTGTCAGGGGCTGGCCGTTTCCGAAGCAGTGTCTGAGGACACAGCTGGCCAAGACAGGGCACAGCTGACGCCCGAAGAGGTATTGAGGGAGTGGGATCAGGAAATGGCACAGCCCCTGTTAACACCAGAAGCGGTAAGGAAGCAATGGGAGGAACTCCCAACCGGGGCTCCAGTGCAGCCAATGGGAGGGGATCAGGAAATGGAGAGCAGAGAGGAGGTGAGGGCAGAAGATCCTGCCACAGCCTCTGACGCCACCAGCATGGAGGATGAAAGTGAAAGGGAAGGGGGGAAGCGCCACCCCTCTTAGGTCCAGAGCACGGAAGAGGAAAGAGGGGAGGCGGAGACTGGGCTTCCCGAAGCTTTTATGCTGGGGGCGGAGCCGCAAGGCGGTACTTCGGGGATCTGATTCAGAAGGGTCGGATGCAGAATCGTAACGTGTGTCTCGATTGATGTTGTAAATAAAGTAATTAGTTTAGAAGACAACGTTTGTGGATGCTTGTTCTTGAGGAGGATACACATCCCTCTCACAGTTTCATGATAAAACCTCTTTATCAGGTTCATACATCTTCTTTTGTTACATTGTCAAATACATAAATAAATTTACTTCTTGATTCTAGATTCGTACCTAAGCATCTAGGTACTTTTGCACTTTCCCTATATTTTCCCTTCTTTATTCCCCCCTTCTTCCCCCTGGTCTCGGAGTAATTAGCCATATTATCTTCCTTTACTTAATCATTTAATAAAAGTAATAATCCTTATTACCGTTACCGTGTCCATAAACATTGTCTTTAAAGCCATAAAGGTGATCCATTTCAGAAACAAAAGTCCTTGTTCACCCCACACCTTTCTTCTCCGCAGTCCAACTCCACAGTTTCTGCTGCCCCACTGGTCCTTGTTCTTCCTTCTCCCCCCGCAGCTCCATCCTCTTCATCTTTCGGATCCTTTCACAATCTTTGACGACTCCATCTTTTTTGTGTCCTTTGACTTTTGGTCTGTCGGGTGTTCTATTTGATTTTTTCTTTCTCACAATCTGTGGCGTGGTATCTTTTTCCTCCTTTTCCGGCATTCTATCTTGTGCAGCTGGCATTGTGTCATTCTTATTTTGACAGCTGTTCCTCCTCTGATTGGATGCTCTGAGTTCACTTCTCCATGCTCTGAGTTCACTTCTCCATTCCAGCAATACAGCTAGTATCTTTCCCATGGCTGTGCCTCTCAGAGTTTTTTCAACCATTTCAAGGTCAGAAGACAGCATACTCAGTCACAACAACCCTATTTTGTAATCCAGCAGTTTTTAATGCATTTTCTTCGCCAAATTCCCCCAAAACCGCAGGAAGAAGGGTAACTTTAAACACTGTTACAGAAGTTTTCCTTTTAACTTCCTCAGTCCATTAGCCTCGGTAACAAAGTACCCTGTTTCTTTTGTTACAACGACGAGGGACCGACCTCCGTTTTTAAAGTCCCAAGCAGCTGAATAATTAAGTCCAAACTTACTATTTCTTGTTCCAAATCTTCTTTTTTGCTGGAGAAATCAAAGCGCTCGGAGCGGCTGGTCATGCAGCTTCGCCTGGCAGGAGTAGTGATGGACCCGATGAGCTCCGCCTCCACCTCGCTCTCTCTCGGCAACCCTTACTAGGGTTTACCGGGGAGCAGGGGAGGCGTTAAGAGCTCTGCCGGATCACCAGGGTCCCGGGACGCCCTACCCGGGATTTTTGGGGGCTGCCGCGCTGTTGCGGTCTCCCCTTCCCCCCTGTCGGGCCGGGGAATCTCAGAGCGAGATTTCCCCCGACCGATCGCTCCGGCACTTTGACCGGAAGTCAACTCTCTTAGATTTCTGGACTCACCTGGTTGTGAAAACTGTCACTTGCCTATTGATTCTGTTCTCAAATGTGTGACTACAAATAAGAGCACCATGTGAATATTTCCCTTTTTGACCGCAGTGCTGTCCCCAAAGACAAGGACCGGCAGTGCTTTAAACTGCGTCAAGGCATCGACAAGAAGATCGTCATTTACGTACAACAGACAACCAACAAAGAACTGGCAATTGAAAGGTAACTTTTGTGTCTATTTCCTCTGAAGAGCTTTGGTGGGCATGCAGGAAGGGGCATCTTTGGTCGTGGCCCCACACCCATGGAATTCTCTCCCAAGTAAGGCCAGACAGGCCCCCTCCCTGCTGGCTCCATCATTCAGCCCACACACTGAGGTTCCCTCGCCGCAAGAAGTTACAGGGAACCAGGCAGAAGGCCTTCTTGGTAGTCGTGCCCTCCCTGTGGAATGCCCTCCCCTTGGATGTCAAGGAGATAAAGAACTACACAACTTTTAGAAGACACCTGAAGGAAGTTTTTAAATGTTTGATGTTTTATTGTGTTCTTATGTTTGTTGGAAGCCACCCAGAGTGACTGGGGCAACCCAGTCAGATAGGTGGGGTACAAATAATAAATTTGTTATGTGGAATGCTGTAATAATAATAATAATAATAATAATAATAATAATAATAATATAATAATAATAATAATAATAATAATAATAATAATAACAATTTATTATTTGTACCCCGCCCATCTGGCTGGGTGGCCGTGGCCGAGAAGCTGCCAGAGAAGGAGGCCCCCCATCCGGCCCGCGCCCTTCCCTGCGCGCTGCCCAGCCGGCGGGGGTCCGAGGCGAGGCGGCCTCCGCTGACGGGCCAGCCGGTCGCCCCCGCCGAAGCCTCCGGTCCCCCGGCTCCTGCTGCTCCGGCTCCTAGAGCCCGTTTTTAACGGGCTAAATTCACTAGTAATAATAATAATTTATTATTTGTTCCCCGCCCATCTGGCCGGGTCTCCCCAGCCACTCTGGGCGGCTTCCAACAAACACTAAAATACATTAAAATATCACACATTAAAAACTTCCCTAAACAGGGCTGCCTTCAGGTGTTTTCTAAATGTCAGGTAGTTATTTATCTCTTAAATGCTGCTAACAGTTATTCTTACTGTGCTTGGTGGATTGTAGGGTAGGGTGGGTCATAAAAAATATTTTTGAAAATGTTTCCTCCCTTGATCTTATCTCAGGCGTATGGTATAAACATAGTTAAATTTCAAATTTGGGACAGATCGGTTAATATTTAGACCCTGCTCCTACAAATGGAAATTTTGCCTCCCCACGAGTGATAAAAACATAGGAATTGGACTCATTTAATTCTCAGCATGTTAAATTGTGAACTAATAAACATAAATTGTAGGTTTTATGTAGAGCAATAATAGTTGCATACTATTATGAGTGGCGTTGTATTGTTTATGTTTAGTACACCATTTGCTTAATTGTTCCATATAATTTTTTCAAAACCATTGGTTTTTCATGTACATTGTCCACATGTTTTCTCTTAAATAAATAAATATTGCAGAAAATAATAGTAGGAGCAGGGTCTAAATATTAGCCGATTTGTCCCAAATTTAAAACTTAACTATGTTTATACCATACGCCTGAGATAAGATCAAGGGAGGAAACATTTTCAAAAATATTTTTTTTATGACCCACCCTATTGTTTTGTGTGTGCTGCCATTTTTAAGGTTTGGAGTTGTGTTGAGTTTTGAATGGCGTCTTTTGTATTGTGTTCACCGCTTTGTGATGAGACTCTTGAAAACCATGATAAAATCTATAAAATAAGTACAATGTATGTTCTGACTTGTCTGAAAATCTCCAACCCTGCTGCCCAATTCCTCATTTCAATTCTTCTCTAAGAGCTGACGGGGCAGTTGTTAAACAGTTTAGTACATACTGTGGTTTTTCTCCACCAAAGTACCCCGTAAAATCTGACTACCTTTTTCAGAACTACAGTTCCGCATGGAAATGGTTGGGTTTTTTCTTTTTAAATCACAGGTGTTTTGGCCTCCTCCTGAGCCCTGGGAAGGATGTGCAGAGTGGCAATATGCACCTGTTGGATCTGGTAAGGTGCCCTTCAGTTTCCAGAGATTTCCCCCTCAAATAGCTCCACTAAATGACATGTTGCTTGTGTGTTTCCAGGTGATTGTGTGTTTCCAGGTAAAGTACTACACTTGGGCAAAAAAAATGAAAGGCACCAATACAGGATGGGTGACACCTGGCTTGAGAGCAGTACAAGTGAAAAGGATCTAGGAGTCTTGGTAGACCACAAACTGGACATGAGTCAACAGTGTGATGCAGCAGCTAAAAAAGCCCATGCAATTCTGGGCTGCATCCATAGGAGTATAGCATCTAGGAGTCTTGGTAGACCACAAACTTGACATGAGTCCACAGTGTGATGCAGCAGCTCAAAAAGCCCATGCAATTCTGGGCTGCATCAAGAGGAGTATAGCATCTAGGAGTCTTGGTAGACTTGGTAGACCACAAACTTGACATGAGTCCACAGTGTGATGCAGCAGCTCAAAAAGCCCATGCAATTCTGGGCTGCATCAAGAGGAGTATAGCATCTAGGAGTCTTGGTAGACTTGGTAGACCACCAACTTGACATGAGTCCACAGTGTGATGCAGCAGCTCCAAAAGCCCATGCAATTCTGGGCTGCATCCATAGGAGTATAGCATCTAGATCAAGGGAAGTAATAGTACCACTGTATTCCGCTCTGGTCAGACCTCACCTGGAATACTGTGTCCAGTTCTGGGCACCCCAGTTCAAGAAGGATACTGACAAGCTGGAATGTGTCCAGAGGAGGGCAACCAAAATGGTCAAAGGCTTGGAAACGATGCCTTATGAGGAACGGCTTAGGGAGCTGGGTATGTTTAGCCTGGAGAAGAGAAGGTTAAGGGGTGATATGATAGCCATGTTCAAATATATAAAAGGATGTCATCTAGAGGAGGGAGAAAGGTTGTTTTCTGCTGCTCCAGAGCAGCGGACACGGAGCAATGGATTCAAACTACAAGAAAGAAGATTCCACCTCAACATTAGGAAGAACTTCCAGACAGTAAGAGCTGTTCGACAGTGGGATTTGCGGCCAAGGAGGGTGGTGGAGTCTCCTTCTTTGGAGGTCTTGAAGCAGAGGCTTGACAGCCACCTGTCAGGAATGCTTGGATGGTGTTTCCTGCTTGGCAGGGGGTTGGACTGGATGGCCCGTGTGGTCTCTTCCAACTCTATGATTCTATGATTCTATGCTTTGATGGTGTTTCCTGCTTGGCAGGGGGTTGGACTGGATGGCCCTTGTGATCTCTTCCAACTCTACGGTTCTATGATTCTATGATTTCAAGTGTATTTTGTAATGTGATCTAGCAGAGCCTATGGGCTTTGGTTTAACTCACCCCGTTCTGTGGTTTTAGGAGTCTATGGGCAAAAGTTCTGATGGGAAATCCTACGTCATCACCGGGAGCTGGAGCACAAAGTCTCCACACTTCCATAAACTGAATGAAGAAACACCGAAAGGTTGGTGATCAATGACTTGTCTGTTTGGGTCAGATTGCTTGAAATGTGTAAGTTCTTTCCTGTATATTTTTCCGGATACGTGTGCCAATCCCAGATAGTCAAACGTAGGGAATCTTTTTCATATCGAAGACCTCATTCCGTCTGGGGTCATCCGTTCAGAGCCACATACTGACAGTGGGTGGAGCCGGAGACTAAAGTTTTCTGGATAAACTAACCTTGAAATAAGACCGCCTTTTATCAGTTTTCACCATTAGAATTGCTAGTCCTCTTCAGGTCTACGTGGGCGTAAGCTCCACTGAGTTGGATTGGAGTACACTCAAAGAAGCATACAGAGGATTTCTTCTTAGTACTACAGTGGACTGATACAATTACAGTGGGACCTCGACTTACGGAGTTAATGCGATCCGAATGCACATTCGGAAGTCGAAAAACTCGTAAGTCGAAACGCGATTTCCCATAGGAATGCATTAAAAACGGATTAATGCGCTCCTATGGGAAGAGAAATCGAGGGTCACTTACCTTGTCGATGTGGACGGGCAGGCTCCCGCAGCTCTCCTTTTGTTGCAGGCGGCTCTGAGGGGTGCTCACAGCCGCCGCAGCCTCTGCATCCGCCGCCATGGCGCGCAAAAAAAAAAAAGGCGAAAAAGCAGCCGCCCGCCAAAAAAACCCCCGCTGCCATGGCAAGCGGAAAAAAGCCCCGAAAAAGCGCGAAAAAGCAAAAAACAAAGCCCGAAAAAGCGGCGCTGCCGCAAGCAGCGGGGGCGCCCGCTTCCAGCCATGGCGAGCGGGGGGAAAAGCGCCGCCATGGCGAGCGGAATAAAGCCCCGAAAACCCGGAAAGAAAAAGCCGGGGGGCGGGAAGCGCGGGGAAAGGGAGGAGAGAAGGAAGGGGAGCGAAGGCTCCGCTCGCAACCAAAATGGCCGCTCGAGCGAAGTCCCGCCTTCTCTTCCTTTCCACGTGACCTACCTAAAAAAAAACAAAAAACAACCCCAGTAGAACCTCGACTTCCGATTCGGAAGTCGAAGAATTCGTAAGCGCCCGGCCGTATTCTTCCCTTCGTAACTCGAAAAATACGCAAGTCGAGTTACTCGTACGTCGAGGTTCCACTGTACTGTTCTGTGAAGCAAGTGAAATTAATTCCTTTCTGACATTAGTTAAAGCCTACTTGTTTGTTGTCAATCAGGAAGAATAGGAAGGAAGGAACTTTGATGGGATGAAAGAATCGGGTAACTCTAGAAGCCTTTGAGGGCCACAAAAAAGTGAAATCAAGGTCTGCATCTGGTCCCAAGTCAGCAAGTTAGTTGCCAACCTGTTTTGTCAATAATGTTTTGTCAAGCTGAGATGGCGTTGAGTCAGGGTGTGGGTGGGTGTGGCATGGAGACATAATTGATGTCTCTGTGTTTAACCCAGGTGGCGCTGTGGGTTAAACCACAGTGCCTAGGGCTTGCTGATCAGAAGGTCGGCGCTTCGAATCCCTGCGACGGGGTGAGCTCCCGTTGCTCGGTCCCAGCTCCTGCCCACCTAGCAGTTCGAAAGCACGTCCAAGTGCAAGTAGATCAATAGGCACCGCTCTGGCGGGAAGGTAAACGGCGTTTCCGTGCGCTGCTCTGGCTCGCCAGAAGCGGCTTAGTCATGCTGACCACATGACCCGGAAGCTGTACGCCGGCTCTCGGCCAATAAAGCGAGATGAGTGCCGCAACCCCAGAGTCGGACACGACTGGACCAAATGGTCGGGGGTCCCTTTACCCTTACCTATGTTCTAACCCTTCAAACCAGACTCTGGAAGACAGTTCAGGCGGGAGCAATGTCAGGAAGATAGCACCAAAATGATAGGACAGCCCGCATAAGATGTGAAGCAAATGCTGGGAAATGCAATTCCCTTTGCTGGGAGATCACTTTGTTTCTGGAATCCATTCAAAATACTAGCAGTGAGCTACAACATTGTCTGGTTTATGGAGTGCTAGGAAATGAACCAGGTTCTCTGTCATAGGCTGGTTAAGGTGGGGGTGAGGAACCTCCTGGCTGCAAGCCAATCTTGGCCCACCAAGATGAGGTTTGGCCTGCAGGAGCGTTTCCTACACACCACACCTTCCTTCCCTTCTTGGTAGACCACCAACTTGACATGAGTCCACAGCATAGCTGTCAACTTTCGGATCTGAAAATCAGGGATGCTGTGAAGGCTGCGCAATGGCACCAAGTAGCCTCGCCACCCTGTGCTCCAGAGGCTGCGCGTGAACGGGTGAGCGAAAGAGCGAGCGCATAGACAGCAGGCAGGCTGTCTGTCTGGTTGGGGGTGAGGGTCTGGCTGCAAAAGGCATGCAAGCTCCGCCCCCAGTCGGTCTCAGACTCCTTATTGGCAGCTGAGGAGCCTCCCCGGCCGGCAGGAAGGGAGAGGATCTGCTTCCTTTGAAATCCGGGAAATTTAAGGGATAGCAACAATCTGGGATAGCAGCGGGAAACGGCATTGGAATAAGGGAGTTTCCCCTCAAAAAAAGGGAGGGTTGACAGCTATGGGTTCAATTCTGCTTTGGCTGTGCAGACAGGCACTTGCAGCCCAAAGCAGGATCTAGCCCTCCACTTGTCAGCTGAAGAGCAGGGGCTAAATCCTGCTCAGTTTTGGCTGCCCATGCTGGTTCCCTGCTGGGGACAGGCACACACAGTCAAGGTATTTGATATTTTTTTAATGAATATCCATTTAAAAATATTTTTTTTATCGATAGATAAATAAGGCAAGCAAAACGAAAGAAGCAGGAACAGTGCTTGAAAAATCCCCTCCATTGCCTTTGCTTGCCAAATGCTTTGCAAACGCCACTCCCCGCCGCACATTGAAGATTGAAGTGAGATAGGGGAGAGGGCTGTCATAGTCAAAACAAAATAAAAAAATTCCTTCCAGTAGCATCTGAAGAAGTGTGCATGCACACGAAAGCTCATACCAAGAACAAACTGAGTTGGTCTCTAAGGTGCTACTGGAGGGAATTTCTTTTATTAATATTTGGTATCTGAAGAAGTGTGCATGCACACGAAAGCTCATACCAAGAACAAACTGAGTTGGTCTCTAAGGTGCTACTGGAGGGAATTTCTTTTATTAATATTTGGTATCTGAAGAAGTGTGCATGCACACGAAAGCTCATACCAAGAACAAACTGAGTTGGTCTCTAAGGTGCTACTGGAGGGAATTTCTTTTATTAATATTTGGTATCTGAAGAAGTGTGCATGCACACGAAAGCTCATACCAAGAACAAACTGAGTTGGTCTCTAAGGTGCTACTGGAGGGAATTTCTTTTATTAATATTTGGTATCTGAAGAAGTGTGCATGCACACGAAAGCTCATACCAAGAACAAACTGAGTTGGTCTCTAAGGTGCTACTGGAGGGAATTTCTTTTATTAATATTTGGTATCTGAAGAAGTGTGCATGCACACGAAAGCTCATACCAAGAACAAACTGAGTTGGTCTCTAAGGTGCTACTGGAAGGAATTTTTTTTATTTTGTTTTGATGCTTACAGAAACCTTTAAAAGTCTCTTTCTACCCACTCCCCTTTCCTTGCCATCTCTGTCTGATATTAAATGGGACGGGGAGACATGCAAATGTTTTCAGATCACAGTAAAAGTGATTTTAACAGGTGGGGAAAATGTGAGGTATTTTATGTCGTCGTCTTAGTAATAATAATAATAATAATAATAATTTACTACAACAACAACAACAACTTTCAGCTACAGTGCTGTTCACCCTTAACCTGGGAATAACCCCGCTGGGTCACCGTGGTATGGATGTCCCTGGGGTTTGGCTGCATGTCTCTTGGACACACTGGCATGGTCGATACAGGATGGGTGACACCTGGCTTGAGAGCAGTACATGTGAAAAGGATCTAAGAGTCTTGGTAGACCATAAACTTGACATGAGTCAACAGTGTGATGCAGCAGCTCCAAAAGCCAATGCAATTCTGGGCTGCATCAATAGGAGTATAGCATCTAGGAGTCTTGGTAGACTTGGTAGACCACCAACTGGACATGAGTCCACAGTGTGATGCAGCAGCTCCAAAAGCCCATGCAATTCTGGGCTGCATCAATAGGAGTATAGCATCTAGGAGTCTTGGTAGACTTGGTAGACCACCAACTTGACCTGAGTCCACAGTGTGATGCAGCAGCTCCAAAAGCCCATGCAATTCTGGGCTGCGTCAATAGGAGTATAGCATCTAGGAGTCTTGGTAGACTTGGTAGACCACCAACTTGACCTGAGTCCACAGTGTGATGCAGCAGCTCCAAAAGCCCATGCAATTCTGGGCTGCGTCAATAGGAGTATAGCATCTAGGAGTCTTGGTAGACTTGGTAGACCACCAACTTGACCTGAGTCCACAGTGTGATGCAGCAGCTCCAAAAGCCCATGCAATTCTGGGCTGCATCAATAGGAGTATAGCATCTAGGAGTCTTGGTAGACTTGGTAGACCACCAACTTGACCTGAGTCCACAGTGTGATGCAGCAGCTCCAAAAGCCCATGCAATTCTGGGCTGCATCAATAGGAGTATAGCATCTAGGAGTCTTGGTAGACTTGGTAGACCACCAACTTGACCTGAGTCCACAGTGTGATGCAGCAGCTCCAAAAGCCCATGCAATTCTGGGCTGCATCAATAGGAGTATAGCATCTAGGAGTTTTGGTAGACTTGGTAGACCACCAACTTGACCTGAGTCCACAGTGTGATGCAGCAGCTCCAAAAGCCCATGCAATTCTGGGCTGCATCAATAGGAGTATAGCATCTAGGAGTCTTGGTAGACTTGGTAGACCACCAACTTGACCTGAGTCCACAGTGTGATGCAGCAGCTCCAAAAGCCCATGCAATTCTGGGCTGCATCAATAGGAGTATAGCATCTAGATCAAGGGAAGGAATAGGACCACTGTGTTCCACTCTGGTCAGACCTCACGTGGAATACTGTGTCCAGTTCTGGGCACCCCAGTTCAAGAAGGATACTGACAAGCTGGAACGTGTCCAGAGGAGGGCAACCAAAATGGTCCAAGGCCTGGAAGCGATGCCTTCTGAGAAACGGCTTAGGGAGCTGGGTATGTTTAGCCTGGAGAAGAGAAGGTTCAGGGGTGATAGGATAGCCATGTTCAAATATATAAAATGATGTCATATAGAGGAGGGAGAAAGGTTGTTTTCTGCTGCTCCAGAGAAGCGGACACGGAGCAATGGATTCAAACTACAAGAAAGAAGATTCCACCTAAACATTAGGAAGAACTTCCTGACAGTAAGAGCTGTTTGACAGTGGGATTTGCTGCCAAGGAGTGTGGTGGAGTCTCCTTCTTTGGAGGTCTTCAAGCAGAGGCTTGACAGCCACCTGTCAGGGATGCTTTGATGGTGTTTCCTGCTTGGCAGGGGGTTGGACTGGATGGCCCTTGGGGTCTCTTCCAACTCTAGGATTCTATGATTCTATGCTTGGATGGTGTTTCCTGCTTGGCAGGGGGTTGGACTGGATGGCCCTTGGGGTCTCTTCCAACTCTAGGATTCTATGATTTGGGCCATAGGCACAGGGCAAGAGCTGTGTTGAATGGCCTAAGGGAAGGACAAACTTCCCTGCTTCCTCCCCTTAGACAAAGTGCTGTTCCTGACCACGGCTGTCGACTTGGTGATCACTGAGGTGCAGGAGCCTGTGCGGTTCCTCCTGGAGACCAAAGTCCGTGTGTGCCCTGCCAGCGAGAGGCTCTTCTGGCCCTTCAGCAAGCGGAGCTCCACAGAGAACTTCTTCCTGAAGCTGAAGCAGGTAACGATTGTGGGTCCCATCCTTAGCGGTGTGGATATTGTGGGGTGGGCCCTCTCATTCCTTCCCTAACTCTGTGGCCCTTTGAGTTATGTTCGGCTGGGATTCTGGTCTCGCATGGAGGAGAAAGCTCAACTTTTGGGCGTGGTGCCGTTTGAGGGCTTGAGCCCCC
This sequence comes from Darevskia nairensis, assembly GCA_034642065.1. Lineage (NCBI taxonomy): Eukaryota > Metazoa > Chordata > Lepidosauria > Squamata > Lacertidae > Darevskia > Darevskia nairensis. The sequence goes on from JAWWNI010001008.1 coordinate 405,441, forward strand.
AACCCTTGCGCAGGAAGTCCTTCCCACCTATCGCTGGGAGGTTGGGTTTATGCGTCTCTCCCCCTCTCACACAGCCCAGGGATGGGCAGAGTTGCTTCCTGCCTTGTGTTGTAAGAATTTAAGGTATTTTATTTATATATATATTAATTCTTATTAGTGTGCCAAGCAAAACAAGGCCTCATGTCTGAAGCACAGTCCTGAAACCATTTTGACTCCTGACACCATTTTGACGCTCAAAAACTGACCAGGAAGGGGGTGAGAGAACCTTTCCATTGTCTCAGAAATTAAGTAATCGCCATCTCAAAGGAATGGCCAGACTGCCCAGGAAAGGCAATCAGATAAGGCATTATCATATGAAGTGGCAGACAGGAGGTAAACAGCGCACTCAGATTTCTGCTGGAGACCGCCTTTTTCTATGATGTAGCTGTGATGTATCTGAGGGGTGGTCCTGGGTTACACCCCTTTTTGTGATGTACAGGTGAAACTCGAAAAATTAGAATATTGTGGAAAAGTCCATTTATGTAAGCAATTGTTTTCATTAGTTACTGGAGCCTAATATATGAGTTAGGGACCCAGGTGGCGCTGTGGGTTAAACCACAGAGCCTAGGGCTTGCTGATCAGAAGGTCGGCGGTTCGAATCCCTGCGACGGGGTGAGCTCCCGTTGCTCGGACCCAGCTCCTGTCCACCTAGCAGTTCGAAAGCATGTCAAAGTGCAAGTAGATAAATAGGAACCGCTCCGGCGGGAAGGTAAACGGCGTTTCCATGCGCTGCTCTGGTTCGCCAGAAGCGGCTTTGTCATGCTGGCCACATGACCTGGAAGCTGTACGCCGGCTCTCGGCCAATAAAGCAAGATGAGCTCCGCAACCCCAGAGTCGGACACGACTGGACCAAATGGTCAGGGGTCCCTTTACCTTTACCTAATATATGAGTTAGACTCATGACATGCAAAGTGAGATATGCCAAGTCTTTATTTGTTATAATTGTGATGATTATGGTGTGCAGCTGATGAGCACCCCAAAGTTGAAATTGTTACTTTGGGGTTCTCATCAGCTGTATGCCATAATCATCACAATCATAACAAATAAAGGCTTGACATATCTCGCTTGGCATGTCATGAGTCTATCTCATATATTTGTTTCACCTTTTAAGTTGAATTACTGAAAGAAATGAACCTTTCCATAATATTCTAATTTTTCGTGTTTCACCTGTATGTATGATGTATAGGGGGGTGGTCTTGAGCGGAAGGGGGGTGGAATTTCAAAGTCTATATAGGAGCTTGCACACCATTGTTGAGGGTTCCTCCTCCATTTTTGGGAGTGGGCCCTGTTGCAACAGATATAATAAAATTCTTTGCTTCTCAATTTTTCTCTGATTGGCCTCTGTAATTTACTCCTACCGATGGAGAACCTGGGAAGGCTCTTGTGTACCCCATAAGGGAATAAGAGCAGATTTTTCTTATAACAATTGGGAATGCTAGGTGGGGCTGCAGCCTTCCCTGGGCCGCTTGGGTTGGTGGGTGTCGTGGTGTGTCACTGAAAAGTTCAAAGTTCAAGTGATGGGAAATGACTTTCTGGAGATACTTGGCTAGCCAGTGTGCAGTGTCCATTGGAGCCTCTGTCCCCCTCCTCCCTCCCTCCCTCCCTCATAAGCCCCAAGAATGACAGCGATCCCAGACAGGGAGTCCGTAAGAGCACCCGCCGGATCTCCACGTCTTCAGGCCGCTCTGCCTGAAGCTCTTTTGGGGGTCCGTAGCGCGGTTACGGCACCCCCCACCCCGACACTGCCGGTCTACATCGGAGCGCAAAGTAGACCCAGCCGGACAGTATGGCGGTAGACCGGAAGTTCCAGTGTGCAGTGTCCATTGGAGCCTCAGTCTCTCTCTGTCCCCCTCCTCCCTCCCTCCCTCATAAACCCCAAGAATGACAGCGATCCCAGACAGGGAGTCCATAAGAGCACCCGCCGGATCTCCACGTCTTCAGGCCGCTCTGCCTGAAGCTCTTTTGGGGGTCCGTAGCGCGGTTACGGCACCCCCCACCCCGACACTGCCGGTCTACTTCGGAGCGCGAAGCAGACCCAGCCGGACAGTATGGCGGTAGACCGGAAGTTCCAGTGTGCAGTGTCCATTGGAGCCTCAGTCTCCCTCTGTCCCCCTCCTCCCTCCCTCCCTCATAAACCCCAAGAATGACAGCGACCCCAGACAATAACCTACCTACAGGATTGCTTTGAGGATGAAATGGGGAGGAAGAGCACCATGTACGCCGCCACCTTGAGCTCATTGGGGGGAAAGGCGGGATGTGAATCGAATAACTAGTACGGGTGGCATCTGATTGACACGCAACCCCTGACACACACATCCTTTTCAGCCCTGGAAGGGGGTGCGGAATGGGCTTACGCATGACTGCCGGCGCGCACAGTGACCCAGAATACTTGCTTGTAAATCAAAGGAAGATGATTGCAGCGCATTTCTGGCTCCACTGGAGAAGTGGAACTTCATGCCTTGGCATGTTGGGCAGGGGGGGGGGAAGTCTTTGAGGTTAGGTTCTCCTCTCTTGAAGGTGAAATGTGGAGAAGTTTGAACGATTGGTTCTCTTGGCTATAAAGATTTCTCTGCCCTAAAAGCATAAGCCTTGTTCCCTCACTACGAGAAGCCAAGCTACAGGGAACCAGGCAGAGGGCCTTCTCGGTGGTGGCGCCCGCCCTGTGGAACGCCCTCCCTTCAGATGTCCAAGAGAACAACAATTACCAGACCTTTAGAAGACATCTGAAGGCAGCCCTGCTTAGGGAGGCTTTTAATGTTTTATAGATTACTAGTGGACGTTCAGCCCGTTAAAGTAACGGGCGCTAGAAGATATGTGGTGAAACATTTGTAAAAGCAGACTGAGGTCCCTCTACCCCTTTCCTACCTCTGTGGCCCATGTACCCCTTTCTTACCACTGTTGCACCTCTACTCCTTTCCTACCTCTGAGGTTCCTCTTCTTCCCTCTGGGAAGAAGCGGTGGAAAAAGAATGGGAGAAATTTAAGATGTATATCAATAAGTGCTGCAAGATTAGTAGTTAGATAATTCTAATGAGTATAAGACATTTATGATTGATGAAATTAAATTAAGTTAAGATATTAGATTAGGATAAGAAATTAGTTAAGATTGAGATTGAGATAGGTGAGATATATATAAGTTAAAGTGGACGATGAGAAGAATCTGTTAGAGTAAGGTGAAATAATTATGAGACGTGGCAGGGGAGGCGGGGGAAGTCCACTCTACAAGATAAGGCAATAAGAATGGGAGATAGACAAGAGATAATGTTGTGTGTTGTGATTGTGATTGTTTTGTTTTTAGTATTAAGTTTATGTTTGTTGTTGTGTGTTTTTTTATATGATTTAGAGTATGTTAAGGAATGGAATATTATATGTTTGAAAACCCAATAAAAATTATCTTTTAAAAAAAAAAAAAAGGTTCCTCTACTCCTTTTCTACCTCTGTCCCCTCTACCCCTTTCCTACCTCTGTGGCCCATGTACCCCTTTCTTACCACTGTGGCACCTCTACACCTTTCCTACCTCTGAGGTTCCTCTACTCCTTTTCTACCTCTGTCCCCTCTACCCTTTTCCTACCTCTATCCTCCCTTATAGCCCTTTCCCTACCCAGAACCCATCACTATTTACCTCTGAGTGTTCGTGCATGTTGTCACTCTTCCCTTTTCCGATCTCCCTCTCCCTTGCGACTCCACCCCCTTTCCCACCTCTCTCCCCGCTCCCTCCAATCCCTGCGTCAGTGGAGAGCATGCTCAGTAGCGAATTCCACTGACACACGGAAAGCTACGGACGGACACAGGCACCTTATTGTATAGGATTGTATTTTAATGCTCTGTTGGAAGCCGCCCAGAGTGGCTGGGGAAACCCAGCCAGATGGGTGGGGTACAAATAATAAATGATGATGATAATGATGATGATTATCTAGTGGAAGAGCTCTGCTTCAGTTGCCTTCTGATTTAGTAGAACGGGGTGTAAATAATAAATTATTATTATTATTATTATTAAGGAAGTTTATCTTGCTGAGCTAATTCTGTTGGCTCCTGTCTCGCTCCACCCACTCTCATTGTGAGGCTTGTTATCTCCTTTGGTCTTGGCTTGTTCTCAGACCCTCATCTCACTCCTTCCAAGACCAGGCTCATCTTGGGTGTTGTGGGCGGAGGGGCACTGCTTGGTTTTGCGGTATTTCTTTGGAAGAGGTGCTAAAGAGATTTTGCCGGATAAACCTCCCCAGAGAACCTGGTTCTTACAAACATAGGAGCAGGCAGAAAGTAACGCAATGCGCTGCAAGTGGTTTAAGGGTGTAGGGCCATTCCATGAAAAATGAGCCTGATAAGAAAAACATCATTTTTAAAATATACTTCTTCTACTTATAGTTTCATTACCTAAACAGATTCGAAACGTGCAGTCTAACCCAGTGTTTCCCAACCAGTGTGCCTCCAGATGTTTTGGGACTACAATTCCCATCATCCCTGACCACTGGTATTGCTAGCGAGGGATGATGGGAGTTGTAGTCCCAAAACATCTGGAGGCACACTGGTTGGGAAACACTGGTCTAACCATTTTTTAAAAGCTAAAGACAAAAGACGTTTAGTTTATAGACCTTCTTTTCCAAAGTCCACCCACGTAGCCTTCACAGAAGTGTTCAAGTTCAAAGTTTCCCACCCGTGACAGCATTTCTTCCTCAATTTTGTATCGTTAAATTTCTTAAACTTAATTTCTGACTGCATAGTTGTAACCAATAAACGTGGATTTCAACAGATATGCTGAGTTTATCATGGATTCACCTCCCAACTCACAGAGTTTTGCCATAAATCAAACTGATCTCAAGCTCCGTGGCCTTTTTTTGTCCCACCCGTGACAATACTTTAACATTTAATAAAATTGTCAAAAAATATCCATAAATATCCATAAATATCCCGTGACAATACTTTAACATTTAATAAAATTGTCAAAAAATATCCATAAATATCCATAAATATCCATAAAAATAATATGAGTAAAAATATGAGTAAAAATAAAAAAAAATGAGTAAAATGTTCAATATCTTATTAAGAACGTAGTTTAAATTTTGGTTGTTAATTTTTATGTATATTTACATTGTTACACATGTGTGAATACCAAAAAACATGGTCCAAGTGTCCCACCCGTGACAAAGGAATTACCTTTATTTACCAGTTGTGTTGGAATTTTACCAGTGGCAGCAGCCGGGTGAAAAAAATAACTCACTTTTCCCAGAAAAAAGGAAGCCTGAGCTTAATTTTTGGAAAGGGTTTCTGTTGGGGGGGGGCATTTGAACAGTGAATCAGAGGTTGAAATGAAAATATTTTAATTTTATTACCTTTCCTTCAAGGAGTTCAAAGGGGCATACAGTATATGGTTCTCTGCCTCCTCATTTATCCTCACGTCCAACCCTATAAGGTAGGTTAGGCTGAGAGACCTTGGCTGGCTGACGGTCACTCGGTGAGCTCTACAGCTGAGTGGGGACTCGCACCCGCATCTCCCAGGTCGTAGTCCCAACACTTGAACCACAATAAGCATCTCAGCCTCCCCCAGAAGGTCCATAGGTCTGGTCTTGCTGCCTTATAGAAGGCAATTGGAATCCCACCCCCCAAAAAACCACCGCGAGCCCAGTGCTCCGCCTGCCGCAGTCCGGATCTCAGGGCTCCATGATCCCATCCCCACCAGAGGATGATGAACATAGCGAAATCTGTAGCCGGGGCCGTTGTCTGAATTCCACATACCTTTTTCTTCTCCTCCTCCTCCCTCTTTCCTGCCCTCTTGCTCCTACGCCTTCTGAGAGGGTTCTCTGGAATCCGGAAAGACTAACCCAAATTATTTTCTTCCTTCCTCCTCTGTGGTTGTTGAATAGGAATAATTTCTTCTTCCTGTGTCTTCTCACAGATATACCGTATTTTTCGCTCCATAACGCGCACTTTTTCCCTCCAAAAAAGGAAGGGGGAAAGTCTGTGCGCGTTATGGAGCAAAGGCACTGGGCGCCGCTTCTGCTGCTGCCCGCCTCTGACGCTCCCCTGAGCTGTTTCCCCTTCCTCCGTGGCCACCGCCAGCGGCAGAAGGGCAGAGGAGGGGAAAGGAGCCCGAAATCGGGCTGTTTTCCCCTGCTCCGTGGCCACCGCCAGCGGCAGAGCAGCGGGGCTGTGCAGCAGCCGTTTAGCTCCTGCCCAGCTCCGCTGCTTTGGGGTGAACCGTGAGGGCGAGCTCCGTTTCCCTCCTTGGCGGCTTGCTTTGGAGCTTGCAGCGAGGGAGGGCTCCGCCTGGGCTGCTCTCCCTCCGCCCGTCCCACAGCGAGCCGGGAAGAAGGGAGACGTGATTGCCCCTGCGAGAGGTGGCGACGGGATCAGCGCCCCGAAAGCGCTCCTTTGGGGGCGCTCATCCCGCCGCCGCTTCTCGCAAGAGCAGGCTTCTCGCAAAAGCAGGCTTCCTTCCCTTCTCTTTCTTTCTTTCTTTCTCTCTCTCCCTTCCTTCTTTCTTGCTGGAACAAGCGGAATATCCGCTGTATTGCTTTTGCCTCTCTCTCCCTCCCTCCCTCCCTCCTTCTCCCACCCCTTCCTTCCTTCCTTCTCTCTCTCTTCCCTCCCTTCCTCTCTCTCTCTCTCTTTCCCTCTCACCCCTTCCTTCCTTCCTTCCTTCCTTCCTTCCTTCCTTCCTTCTCTCTCTCTCACCCCTTCTTTCCTTCTTTCCTTCGTTCCTTCTTACTTTCTTTCTCTCTCTCCCTTCCTTCTTTCTTGCTGGAACAAGCGGAATATCCGCTGTATTGCTTTTGCCTCTCTCTCCCTCTCTCCCTCCCTCCCTCCCTCCCTCCCTCCTTCTCCCACCCCTTCCTTCCTTCCTTCCTTCTCTCTCTCTTCCCTCCCTCCCTCCCTCTCTCTCTCTCTCTCTTTCCCTCTCACCCCTTCCTTCCTTCCTTCCTTCCTTCCTTCTCTCTCTCTCACCCCTTCTTTCCTTCTTTCTTTCCTTCCTTCTCTCTCTCTTCCCTCCCAGCCTTTTAGAGGAGGAAAACCAGGGGAAAAAAATATTTTTTCTTGTTTTCCTCCTCTGAAAACGAGGTGCGCGTTATGGTCCGGGGCGCATTATGGAGCGAAAAATACGGTACACAGAAAGTTCCTTGCAAGTCTCTCCAGATATTTCTGGCCAAGCTCTTTTGCAGCGCTGAAGCCTAATCTGTCCTGTATCCTTCAGATAAAGCAGAAGGATCGAAAGACCAGCACAGACACACTCTATGAAGTCATATGCCTGGAGAGTGAGTCCGAAAGGGAGAGGAGAAAAACCACCGCGAGCCCAGTGCTCCGCCTGCCGCAGTCCGGATCTCAGGGCTCCATGATCCCATCCCCACCAGAGGATGATGAAGAGGAAGGTAAGAAGGGACTAGCTGGGTCTCCCTGAAGCAGAGCTTTGTCAAGATTGCCTCTTGGATGATGGGCTTGAGGGCATCCTGATATTTTGGTTGGGAGCTGCCCTCGGCTTAAAAGATGGAAGGTGCAGAATATAAATGTGTTATTAAGTCTTCACCTGCACAGCAGTAATGCTTAGGACTAGTGACTAGTGGGGTGCCACAGGGTTCTGTCTTGGGCCCAGTCTTATTCAACATCTTGGATGATGGGCTTGAGGGCATCCTGATCAAGTTTGCAGATGACACCAAATTGGGAGGGGTGGCTAATACCCCAGAGGACAGGATCACACTTCAAAATGACCTTAACAGATTAGAGAACTGGGCCAAGGCAAACAGGATGAATTTTAACAGGGAGAAATGTAAAGTACTACACTTGGGCAAAAAAAATGAAAGGCACAAATACAGGATGGGTGACACCTGGCTTGAGAGCAGTACATGTGAAAAGGATCTAGGAGTCTTGGTAGACCACAAACTTGACATGAGTCCACAGTGTGATGCAGCAGCTCAAAAAGCCAATGCAATTCTGGGCTGCATCAATAGGAGTAGAGTATCTAGATCAAGGGAAGGAATAGGACCACTGTATTCCGCTCTGGTCAGACCTCACCTGGAATACTGTGTCCAGTTCTGGGCACCACAGTTCAAGAAGGATACTGACAAGCTGGAACGTGTCCAGAGGAGGGCAACCAAAATAGTCAAAGGCCTGGAAACGATGCCTTATGAGGAACGGCTTAGGGAGCTGGGTATGTTTAGCCTGGAGAAGAGAAGGTTAAGGGGTGATATGATAGCCATGTTCAAATATATAAAAGGATGTCATATAGAGGAGGGAGAAAGGTTGTGTTCTGCTGCTCCAGAGAAGCGGACACGGAGCAATGGATTCAAACTACAAGGAAGAAGATTCCACCTAAACATTAGGAAGAAATTCCTGACAGTAAGAGCTGTTCGTCAGTGGAATTTGCTGCCAAGGAGTGTGGTGGAGTCTCCTTCTTTGGAGGTCTTTAAGCAGAGGCTTGACAGCCACCTGTCAGGAATGCTTTGATGGTGTTTCCTGCTTGGCAGGGGGTTGGACTGGATGGCCCTTGGGGTCTCTTCCAACTCTAGGATTCTATGATTCTTGCTGGGAATTAGCTAAAGGTTTGCTGCAGGACTGATTTGAGGGCCAGATCGCAAATGGCACCTAACCTTCATTCTCCAGCTGCTGCCTCCTTCCTGCCTGCGCCAGGTGCTGGCGGTGGTGGTTTCATCGCAGCACCTCGCAGGGCTGGGGCCGATGCGCCTTCCTATCAACATGGTGATGTATCGCTATATCGTGATGTTTAGCTGGTGATACATTGTGATGTTGAAAACCTGATATTGCGCAGCCCTATGTGTGTTTTTACTGAAGGCTTCAAAGCGGAAGGTAACTGTAGATACTACAGTGGAACCTCGACTTATGAAGTTAATGCGTTCCGAATGCACATTCACAAGTCGAAACACTCGTAAGTCGAAACACGATATCCCATAGGAATGCATTAAAAACGGATTAATGCGCTCCTATGGGAAGAGAAATCGAGGGTCACTTACCTTGTCGATGTGGACGGGCAGGCTCCCGCAGCTCTCCTTTTGTTGCAGGCGGCTCTGAGGGGTGCTCGCCGCCGCCGCCATGGCGCGCAAAAAAACCGCGCCACCATGGCCGAAAAAAAATCACGGGGAAGAGGGGAGCGAGAGGGAGCGCGCTCCCGGCTCCGCTCGAAGCGGCTGCGGCAAGGAGCGGAGCCGGCACCATGGCGCGCAAAAAAAACGTGCCGCCATGGCCGGAAAAAAGAATCACGGGGAAGAGGGGAGAGGGAGGGAGCGCTCTCTCGGCTCCGCTCGCAGCGGCTGCGGCGCTGCGGCAAGGAGCGGAGCCGCCACCATGGCGCGCGGAAAAACCGCGCCGCCATGGCCCCCATAAAAAAAAAGGCACGGGGAAAGAGGGGAGCGAGAGTAGCGCGCTCCCGGCTCCGCTTGAAGTGGCTGCGGCGCTTGCAGGCGCGCGAAAAAAGCCTCGCCGCTATGGCGAGGAAAAAAAAGCGGCACTTGCAGGCGCTTTTCCCCCTCGGGGAGGCGCTTTTGTTTTTCGCCATAGCGTCAAAAAAAAAGCCTCCCCGACAAAAAAGAAGTGGCTCCGGCGCTGCTGTAGGCAGCGCCGCCCGCCTCCAGCCGCTCCGGGCTCCGCTCGCGACCAAAATGGCCGCTCGAGCGAAGTCCCGCCTTCTCTTCCTTTCAGAAAAAAAAAAAAACCTCCACCGGAAATACAGTGGAACCTCGACTTCCAATTCGGAAGTCAAAGAAATTCGTAAGCCCGCGGCAGCTTTGATCCTTCGTAACTTGAAAAATACGTAAGTCGAGTTACTCGTAAGTCGAGGTTCCACTGTACTACTGTTCCTCTACAGCAGCTTTGCACTATCTGGGTGCCTTCCGTAGGCTTGGGGCTACTGCAACTTCAGTCCAAAACATCTGGAGGGCACCAGGTTGGGCAAGGCTGCATTCAGTCGACTTAATCTGCTTTGATTTTCCTCTACCATACTAGCATTCCCCATGCTTTCATGAAGCCAAGAGTTGCATTTGGCAAGTACCTATCTAGCTGTGATCCCTGCACTGCAGGGGGTTGGACTAGAGGACCTTTGAGGACCTTTCCAACTCTATAATTCTATTATTTTATGCCCCGTTTAGTTGTTGGCTGTGGTGGAGGACCAGGCCCTTGCTCACCATCCTAAGTGATCTGCTAAGAACTCTTACTGGTGCTTTCAGTGCAGGCCTTTGTTCTGGGCTGGCAAGTGGTGGTGGGGCTGGGAGGGGCATAGGTGGTGGTCAGATCATATTTATGGACTTTCAGTTTCTGCTCTCTAGTATGTGTGGTTTATTTGACCATGACTATAGAGCATGAGTGGGGAACCTCAGGCCTGGTGGCTGAATTGAACCCTCAGGTCTCTGTCCAGCCCACAGGCTGCGTCCTGCTCAGGTGCTTTTGCCCCTTGCTTCCACGGATAGAAGTTTGTGTGAGCCTGTTCAGATGAGTGTGTAGAAACCTCTGACTTTTGCCTGGCTGGAATGCAGCATACAGTATAAAATAAGAGCCAAATATGTTGCTCTGTTTCTGGCTCGCAGGCCTAAAAGGCAACACATGAGAGAAAGAGGGCCCATTAGGGTGGGTCATTAAAAAAAAACAGAAAATGTTTCCTCCCTTGATCTTATCTCAGGCGTATGGTATAAACATAGTTAAATTTCAAATTTGGGACAAATCGGTTAATATTTAGACCCTGCTCCTACAAATTGAAATTTTGCCTCCCCACGAGTGATAAAAACACAGGAATTGGACTCATTTAATTCTCAGTATGTTAAATTGTGAACTAATAAAACATAAATTTTAGGTTTTATGTAGAGCAAGAATAGTCGCATACTATTATTTTCTGCAATATTTATTTATTTAAGAATAATTTATTATTATTTATTTATTATAAATAATAAATAAATAATATTTATTATTTAAGAATAGTCGCATACTATTATTTTCTGCAATATTTATATATTTATTATTGCCTCGTGGGGAGGCAAAATTTCAATTTGTAGGAGCAGGGTCTAAATATTAACCGATCTGTCCCAAATTTGAAATTTAACTACGTTTATACCATACGCCTGAGATAAGATCAAGGGAGGAAACATTTTTGAATTTTTTTTTTATGACCCACCCTACTCCCCATGCCCAGCATCTTTTTCTGCTCCCCAGCATAAAATAGGGGTGTGTTGTTTCCCCCCCTCTTCTGGCTTGGGCTGAACCACCTTGCTGTCTGTGCCATGTTTACACAGGTTAAGCCTGATCCAACAGGTGCAGCACACCCTAGTATTTCCTTCTAAATGGTGGTCAGAAATGGTCTTCTTGCTCTTACGTCCCCTTCCTCTGTGTGGGTTTTGTGTCTTACAGATAACGACGAGCCTCTCCTGAGTGGTTCTGGAGACGTTTCCAAAGAGTGTGCAGAGAAAATCCTTGAGACATGGGGAGACCTCTTGTCCAAATGGTAAGCAGGTTCACCCCTCTATTGTGAACCAATCTGTTTGGAGAAGCTTATGGTTGGGAGTAAGGCAGGCAAGACAGTGACAAAAGAGGCAGACAGGTAAGGGCACTGGAGGCTGCCATACACCGGATCCATTCTGTCCTAGTCAGCTTGTGCTTCTTGCTACCTGATGTTCTCCTTGAAGGCTGCTATGCAAGAGAGGTCAACTTCCGACTTCCGGTTGGATGCCGGAGCTGCCGGTCGGGGGGAAATCTCGTCCTGAGATTCCCTGGCTTGGTAGGGGTCTAGGGAGCGCGCAACAGCGCTGCGGCTCCTGAAAATCCCCGGGAGGGGTGTCCCGGGGGCTTGGCAATCCGGCGGTTGACTCCGCACGTTTCCCCCGCTCCTAGGCGGCTCAGAAGAGCTGCTGGAAGAGAGCGGGGTTGAAATGGAGTCCTACGGATCCACCACTTCCCCTGCCGAGTGAAGCTGTGTGACAGGGAGCTCTGAGCCACGCTACTGATTGCAAATTAAAAGAACTATTACCCTGCAGACAGAAGCATACTGCAGAGAAAAAAGTTGGATCTGCTGATAAAAAACAAAAAAAGACATAAGAAAAAGGACAATCCGGATGGAATTGGGATTAAAAAAGCGACAATAATCGAAAAGAAATACAACAAAAAGCAGAAAATAAATGGACTTGTGAAGAAAAAGGGGAAATTAACTAGGAGATTCCAAAAAGAAAGAATTTCGACGTACGCAGCAGGATTGGTCCGAAGAAAGAAGAGAAAGGAAAAATTGAAGAGAAAGGAGAGACAAGGCCCATTGGGGCTGGACATACATTGGGGCAGTACTGCAGAAAGGGAGGGTGTGGGTTGAATAAGAAGTATATTTGAACTGGACTACTTTTCTGGCTATAAGGAGGATGATATATGGAAATGGTATCTGGGATTATAATTATAATAATAATAATAATAATAGGGATTATTAATGATGATTAATACAAAATGATTATTAATGAAAAGAAAATATGGCTAAAGACTCTGAAACCAATGGGAGGACGGGGGGGAGTTTCAATTGGAAAAAGAAAAAAATGTGTATATTATAGAGTACAGATGATAAGAATTCAGGGAAGGAGCAGAAGTACCAGTAGGCTCAGGTTTAAAAATAGGATTAATAAGTTAATGTGTTTTTGTATTTTGCTTTTAAGATGTTATGAAAATAGATGTATCAATCTGTTAAAGAGGATTTAAAATGAATTCAGCAGAGGGGGGCATGAGGAAGTCAGCCGAAATATGTAATGGAGAAAGACAGAATCTGGCCCCGGAATGGGGCTAGGCTTCAGCAATGTTAGCAAAAAGAATAGTATGGTTAAATGCACAATGAATATGCTTATATTTTTTATATATTTTTTAAATATATTTTATTGTCATTGCCCCCTTCGGGGACAACGAAATTACTTGGCTGCTCCATCCACCCAGATAGGGCACTCCACACAAAAACAAAACAAAACAACTACAAAAACACTGATTAAAACCATACAATGATAAAACATAACAGGTAAGATTAAGTGACTTCAAAGTCCAGGCTTCCCATTCAAGGCCGCGATCGCTCTGGAGAAGAAGCTGTTTCTAAGACGGCTTGTTCTTGTTGTCATCGTACTGTATCTCCGTCCCGATGGCAAAAGTTCAAAGAGACAGTGACCAGGATGCGATGGATCTTTCACTATGTCCAGTGCCTTTCTATGGCACCTCATGGCATAAATCTGCTCTAAGGTGGAGAGCAAGCAGCCAACAATGCTCTCTGCTGCCTTAACAACTCTGCCCAACCCCATCCTGTCCTGGGTAGTACAGCTTCCGTACCACACACATAAGCCATAAGTGAGCACGCTCTCAATGGCACAGGGATAGAAGGCAAGCAGCAGCTTTTGCGGAAGATGGTTTTTCCTTAGAACTCAGGAAGTACAGTCTCTGCTGCGTCTCTGTTTACCCCTGTGAGAGGGGGGGATGGATCTTGGCTTCCCACGGTGAGAGGGGGGAAGTATGAAAATGTAACCACTATCTATGATATGTGCTTTTAAAATTGTAAAACCCAATAAATTTTTTGAAGAAGAAAAAAAAAAGAGAGGTCAACTTCCACCCACTGCCACTTCCCACACCTGGTAGACAAGCTAGCTAAGAGTGGAAGGCGTACCTGGGCTGCTGCAGACTCCTGCTGCCAGCATGTTGAAAGTCCCCTGCTGCCATGAGCCCTTCCATCGGCCTCTGCTGAACGGATGTTCCGTGACAGTATGTATGCCTTGGAACTGCTCCCCTCAATGTATTGAGCATGGGGCACTTGCACTAAATAAAAATGATATTGAAAAAAAACAAAAACAACTACAGTGGGACCTCGACTTACGAGTAACTCGACTTACGTTGTTTTCGAGTTACGAGTGACTTCCGCCCAAAAAAAAATGGCCGCCTATGGGAATAACGCAAGCCATACCTACAGAGTACAGTCTGCCCTGTTCTTGTCCACACACTTCATGGAAGCATGGGATGGGTGGACCTGACACGCAGATGGATTACTCTAGCAAACATTACTTAAGAGCGGCTAGGCAGAACGACTGCATGACCCAAAGTCCGTGTTCTCATAACTCTCCCATGAGAAAACTATGTCTCCCAAGTCCGCATCCCTCAACACAATAACTACAAAGGTTCACTCCTCAGTTTAATATAAATGATGTGTCAATGGGCAAATCATGCTGAACCATGATAGATGGATGTGTGACGTAGATCAGAGCACATGTGGGCACTGGAGCATTCTGCTCATGCCATTGGCTATTACTATTGGGTGTTGCTGGGTGCTGGATAGGTGTACAATGATGATTGGTTGATATTTAGCTGATGCCTGTGATTGGCTGTTGTATTTATGCATGTGTATTATATTCCAATAAATATGTGGTGACCGGGAGTATCCATTGCTCTCATCCCACAACTGATAGCTTACATCAATGGTCTTGTCTTGTCCTTCATGAGAGCCCACCATTTGCGACGCAGCCTCTGCCGATCTACCTCATCTAAGCTGTCACAGTTTGTGACAGCCTTTGCTGCTACCTTGCCCAGAGGTTGTTGCTACATCTGGTGACCCCCGACGTGCCCTCTTCGTGCCTTCGTGCCTTCTATTGGGACGTCCCTGGCCCTCCTGTATTCACCGCCTGGAATAGGCTGTGCACCGATCTCGTCGCTGGTCGTCGTGATCCCCTCGTGAGTATGGGAGGGGTTTTTTCGCAACTCCAACAGAACCATTTATCTGAGCTGCGTGCATTAACCAGGAAAAACCCCTATTTATTTCAATCTAATGGCAAGTTCCTTCAAAATTCCATCTCCAAATCTGAACCTGCCTCCTTGCTGGGATATGTTTCGGTTCATTGCCCGTCATATCCTAATGCCTGGAATTTGGTTTTTGAATGCCTCTTGGCACATAACCATTCTCTTATTAAACCATTGCTAGACCCCCCATCCTATAATTCTTCTGTCCGCTTTGTCGCTCCCTCTATCCTTGGTGCTTCGTCAGCTCCTGCTCAGGCACCCCCCTCTCCAGAGCCACCCCCTCCACCTCTCCCCCCTCTGCCCAATCCTGCCAGGGTCTCTGATCCTTTTTGTTTGCCTGCCTCACACCCCCCTGCGCCTGACCCCCCTTGCGCTCCAATCACGCCTGCAAAGGTGTCTGTTCCCTTTTGCCTGCCTGCATCAAATCCCTCTGTGTCAGACCCTCCTTGTGATTCCGTTGGGAACGTTAGAACAGCTCCTTTTAAAGCCGCTTGCGATGGCAGTCTTTCGGCTGATGAGCTGGCTGCGTTTTTTGTCTTTTCCGTTACGCAAGGACTTTTTACCAACATTGCAAATACCTTTTACATGCTTCCCTGAGATTGGAAGGATTTGGCCCACATGTGCCTCACAGGTGCGCAGTATGTGAATTGGGACCAGGAATATCGTCACAATGCTTTTGATTTGGCCAATCGCTTGCATTTGCGATATCCTTCCCTCACACCAGACCATCTTTATGGTGCAGGACAATTTGAAACTGTTGCTTCTCAGGGTCTCCTCCCCTTTGCGCTCCTTGTTTACATCAATGCAGTTGTCTTGCAAGCCTTCGCAAATTTAGAGAACGTTGAAAAAGGCTACTGATTCACGTTCTAATATTGTTCAGGGCCTTTCAGAGCCATATTCTTCTTTCATTGAGTGTCTCCAACATTTTATTGAATGTCAAATATCTAATTCTGTCATCAATGGCCCCTTCCCCTTGAGAAATTGCTTGCTCTCACTTCTCTAGTTGAGGAACAATTGTCTCTAGGGCATCTTGAACCTATGCTCAGTCAATACAATATTCCGGTTTTTTAATAAATAAGAAAAGTGGAAAAAATGGTGCTTTACTTAAGAGCCATGAATTCCATTCTTCAACCCATGGGGGCGCTACAGTGCGGTCTCCAAAATCCAATTTTCATCCCTGCCTCTTATGATTTGATGGTAGTGGATCTTATGGATTGTTTCTTTACTATCCCCCTTCATCCCGAAGACAGGCAGCCTTTTGCCTTCACCATTCCTGTTACATCTTGACAGCGGCACCAGGGCCCCCTGGCACAGTTTGCCGCGCCCTGCCTGAGCTCACTGACACCCTCCATCAGGCAGGCCTCGTTATTGCCCCAGAAAAGGTTCAATCCTCCCCTCCCTTTTCCTATTTGGGACATAAGGTCCTTGCATCTGCTGCTATCCCCCCCTTCCCTCATTTTTCCTTTGGCCCCACTATTCTTACTTCCTCCCAATGGCACGCTGTTCATTTGATTGAGGAAGCCTTGCAAACCAAGTGGGTGGATTGTGCAGCTTCTAATGTCTTTCTTTCTCTCATACTTCTGAATACCCCCCGAGCCACTATTAATCCCAAACCTTTCCGCTTTGCCTAGCCTTGCACCAAAGGCCGTTTTCGTGCAAAAGCTCTTCTTGGACGTGAACCTGAAACCCTTTTTGTTCCCTGTTCCTTGACTATTTGGGACACATTTTTCATTAATTCTGAAGCCCTTCAGGCTGCTCTTGCTGACTGGCCTGGTAAAGTGAGTTGTCACCACCCCTCTGATCTCCGCTTCCAACTCACACGCAATGTCCCCCTTGCCTGGGACCCTCCTGTCTCTCAGGGTCCCATTCCTGATGCCCTGACATTGCTTGTTGATGGCAGCAAGACGTATGGCTCCTGCGTCTGGTTTGCCGATTCCAAATGGCATACCTTAATTACACCATCCCAATGCTCGGCTCAACGTGCAGAACTGGCTGCTGCTTTTCTTGCCCTCCAGCATTTTCCAAAGCAGCCTTTCAATCTCATCCTGGACAGTTTATATGTAACCCAAATTTTGCTTACCATATATGCTGCCTATCTCTCCCCTTCTATTGAGCCTGATCTTCTCTCTTTTTTTATTGCTCTTTAACAAAGCATAATGAATCGCTCTGCTTTATTTTTTTGCAACGCATATTAAAAGTCATCAGTATTTCCCAGGCCCCCTGCAGGAAGGCAATGATCGTGCAGCTCAAGCTGCATCCCAGGGTCCTTCTGCATTTTCACTCAATGCCATGATCCCATGGGAAAGCCATTCCTTTTAACAAAAAGGCCCTCATCAAGGAATTTGGCATCACAGGGGCTGAGGCAACTGCTATTCTTCAACAGTGCCCCACCTGCAGCAGGCAGTCTGCCTCAGTCCCCATAGGAGTTAATCCTAAAGGCACATCCGCCTGCCAAATCTGGCAAATGGATGTCACCCAATATGCACCCTTTTCTCCCTGGAAATATCTCCATGTTTCAGTGGATAACCCCATAAGGGTGCCCCCACTCTTCCAGAATTTCAAAACCGTCTCAATTTGTGTCTTTTTACTCTGAATTTTTCAAACTTCACGGGTTCGCCAGCCACATCTGCGGCCACCCGTCATTTTTCTACCTCCCCAGCAGCACGCCCAGTCAAGCCATTGGTTCTTTTTCGCCATCTTCCGGATCCGAAGTGGATAGGCCCTGGAGAGCTCATCACACATGCCAGAGGCTATGCTGCGGTCCAGTTCCAGGATGAAGTCATACGGGTTCCTGCCCGGGCTGCCACCCCCCTTCTTCCTCTACTCCCCCTCCTCCTTCTCCTGCCTCTTCCCCCTCCCTTTGATTCCATTTTTGCAGGTACTGATGATTGCCGTCAATGCATCACTATGGCACGAAAAGGCAGCACGCTTACATCCACCTTGGTTTACCATACCCAACAGCCTCGTGCCTGCCGCCCTCTCCATCGTACCTGCCTACATCATTCCACAATGTATCACCTCTGCAACTCATCCTCTGGAACTGTCTGCTATCATCCTGAGCTCCCGGTTCGCCTGAATGTCACCATATGGGCTGGACTGGCTAGAACATCCACGCGCCCCAACCCTGCTGGTGATGGCCGCCTGTATTATATGAACTCCACAGCAGCCCTAAAACAAGGAAAAGAGGAAATCTCTCTCTCATTTGATTCCTGCACTGCCCTCTCCAAGGGTAACGGCATCCCCTGTGGTGCCGCTTCCTGGGTCACTTCATATGCCACAAACCACAAGTACTTGTGTGCCACCAATACACAATGGCAGTACGGCTCCCCTGAAGCCTGGCACCCCTGCGCAGGCTATGCTGGCTGCCCTCACATTTTTTCCTTCCGTAGGTTTCAAGCCAACGTGGTCTCCTTATCCATCAGCAGAAACCACCCACCAGTCGTTAGCCATGGGTTTGGCGTCAATGGCACCGGCTCCGACCCCCTCACGTACATTACAGTGACTGTTTCTGAAATATTTGAGGGGTCTCAGCACTCTTCACATTGGTCGGTTATGACTCTTTGACAAAATTAACCAATAACCCATTATAAATAAGCCAAAAAGCCACTAACTTGTTTTTAGAATTAGCATAAGATATTGCAAAAGAACTCAGTAAAAAAAAAAAAATTGTTTTGTGTGGGGGGGGACAAACATGGGGGAACAATGGCCATGGGAATCTCTTGAAGCCTCCCCAGAAACATACAACAACATGTCCAATGCAGGTAACATTACATCCCGCCTCACCAACCAAGACATGATTGGTCTCTTACCACAAACCTAGTTGGACATAACTGCTTTACTCGCAATGGTTCCATCCCTGTAGGTGATCTCATCCGCTTGGGTCTCTGGGACAACACTTACATCTCATGGGCCTCCCCCAGCGACATGAGCCCCCCCATGGTATAACACATCTCTCCTTCCTTTTTTGAACTCCTCTGCCCTCATTTCTTGGGCAGCCCCCCAGAATATGTGTTAGGTATGTGGTAAATTTAATCTAATTGCTGTCTTCAAATCGATCCAGTTGGTAAGGTTGTTCAAACATTCACCACAGAAATACGACAGCTGACACACAATCCAGATCAAGTGTGGAAAGGCCTTAACTTACATGATGCTTTCGGATCATGGTTTCCGAAGCTTCCAGGCCTTCAGGCCATTGTGGCCCTCATTGGTTTTATAGCTTTGGGATGCATAATAATTCCCTGTGTATTGCCTATATTAATAAGAACAATCACTAATAGTTTATCATTGCTTGCGGAATGCAAAGCTACTGCCCAAGTGCTGATTATCCTTGCCCAGCAGCCCACTGCTCCAACCCTTGCTCCACCTCCCTCCCCCCTACTTGCTCTCGATCCATGGGAAGAGGTTTCTCGGACCAGCTCTCTGAGCGTCCAAAAAACAAAAAACAGAGGACATATGGGAATAACGCAAGCCATACCTACAGAGTACAGTCTGCCCTGTTCTTGTCCACACACTTCATGGAAGCATGGGATGGGTGGACCTGACACGCAGATGGATTACTCTAGCAAACATTACTTAAGAGCGGCTAGGCAGAACGACTGCATGACCCAAAGTCCGTGTTCTCATAACTCTCCCATGAGAAAACTATGTCTCCCAAGTCCGCATCCCTCAACACAATAACTACAAAGGTTCACTCCTCAGTTTAATATAAATGATGTGTCAATGGGCAAATCATGCTGAACCATGATAGATGGATGTGTGACGTAGATCAGAGCACATGTGGGCACTGGAGCATTCTGCTCATGCCATTGGCTATTACTATTGGGTGTTGCTGGGTGCTGGATAGGTGTACAATGATGATTGGTTGATATTTAGCTGATGCCTATGATTGGCTGTTGTATTTATGCATGTGTATTATATTCCAATAAATATGTGGTGACCGGGAGTATCCATTGCTCTCATCCCACAACTGATAGCTTACATCAATGGTCTTGTCTTGTCCTTCATGAGAGCCCACCATTTGCGACGCAGCCTCTGCCGATCTACCTCATCTAAGCTGTCACAGTTTGTGACAGCCTTTGCTGCTACCTTGCCCAGAGGTTGTTGCTACAGAGGCCAAGGATTTCCCAGATGTTACTTCGTCAACAACATTGATTTCCAAACTTTCCATTCACAGACCATTTGAAAACTGCTGAGCATCTTTGTGAACCCCTTAATCATTTTTCTGCCTGTTGTTTAGCAACTATAATCTCCTCTTTATTTGATTTATCATCATCATCATCATCACTATATTTACCCACCCTTCATCCTAATGTCCCAGGGCAGAGTACACTTAAAACAGATCACTAAATAGTTTGAAACCACTTAAAATCACAGAAATAAGATGGGTCCCAAAAATATGCATCTCAGGTGTGAAAAACCAGAATAAAGAGGTCCAAATAAGGCTGTGTACATGCCATATATTTAAAGCAGAAGCTCCTGAACCTCTTGGTAGTGTATGTATGAATACACATGAGCGGTGGGGTCTTCTTCTTTCTACTTTGGCGATCACTCATAGCCGAGTAAGATTGTCTTCCATAAACACAGTTCTAACAATGAGTCCGTAAGTGACTGTGGAGGCCAATTCTGGACCCACACATACACATCACTTGGAAAGACAGGCAAATGAATATCAGTGTACTGGATGAAGCAAAGATCACCAGTGTTGAAGCAATGATTCTGTGGGATGTATAACACTGGTGCAGTCAATCACAACATTCCTAGAGTGTACACAAAAGGGGGTCTTGGTCCTCCAGGTAGAGTTTCCTGTGCCAAGACTGAAATCATTTCCTTTGTGTGACCAGAAGTGGGAGTGGCCTCACCTGCAGTTACTGAAAGTCACAGGTGAAGCAGCCATTCTCTCTCTTCCCACCAGGACTTCAAAGATGCAACATCTCAAGAGAAGATGCTCTCTTGGCTTCCAGCCAAGAGAAGCCACATGGAGCCTTCTCCCTTAGGAGAGTCTCCACATGTACATACATTTAATCTAAGCTAGCCTGCCTTCTGAGATTTGTATATTCTTGGATGTCTGTGAGTAAAACCTTTATACTTTTATAAGCTTATGTGTCGTGTATTTTCTGTTAAGAGGGAACCAGGGGATATATGCCAGGAATCTGCCTTGTTTCAGAAGTTCATAGGAACTTAAACGCCACGTTTCACTGCGCTTTATTGGGGATGAGAAACTCTGCTAGATTGGAGCTTGTTAGCACAAGCTGGGATAGGAAATATTAATCAATATTCCCTCATCCACATTCCTACTCATATCCCACAAAGGGTTAATGGGACCAGAGCTGCGTATTTTGTGTATTTTTAAAGGATTGCTTTGGATTGTGATTTTTGGCTGAGTAGAATTTTTCTGTTTGGACTTCCTGGTGAGCACATGGTCTTTTGTTATCCAT
The DNA here is from genome assembly GCA_034642065.1 of Darevskia nairensis. Taxonomy (NCBI): domain Eukaryota; kingdom Metazoa; phylum Chordata; class Lepidosauria; order Squamata; family Lacertidae; genus Darevskia; species Darevskia nairensis. The sequence continues at coordinate 426,637 of JAWWNI010001008.1, forward strand.
TGTGCTGTAAAAAGGGGGATTAGCGACCCCTCCCCTCCCTCAGAGCCCACAGACCTCAGAGGCAGTGAAGATTAGTTTGCATTTTGAGATTTTTGAGTTTTGATTTTTGATTTTTAGCCATTTTTGGGAATTTTAAAATTTTGAAATTTTGGAAATTTTCAAATTTTGAGGATTAAGATGGCAAGCTCAAGATTTGATAGTGAAGCAAGATCAAACTTTATGCTGCTGAATGATCGTAATTTTGTGCAATGGAAGCAGCGTCTTTTAGTGCATATTGGTGCAAAGCAAGTGATTAAAGCGGTGAAAGATCCCAAACCTGATTCAACTGATTTAACCAAGACAGCAGATTGGGAAAGGCAAAATGCTGAAGCTAAGCACATAATTTTGAGCAGTTTGAAAGATGAGCATTTATCTCTGATTGACTATGAAAGTGATGCATCTCAAATTCTAAAGGATATTGAGAGGGTTTATGCACAATCATCAGAGAACTCTTATAGACATTTATTGGATAAACTGCTGAAGTTAAAGATGAATTCTAGAGAAGAATTTACAGGGCATTTTAAGAACTTTAATGAAATTGTTCAAAGGATTGCCCTAACTCCCAGAGCTTTTGATGATGCAACCAAAGTGACTTTTATGCTGGCATCATTAGGAAAAGAATTTACTTCATTTAAGAGTATAATGGATCACACCAGAGATTTGACTTTTAATGAACTAGCAAATCACTTAAGAGAGGAATGCAGAGATTACCTTGATTCTCCGCAAAGGAATCCAAGGAAAATGGACACAAGTTATGTTTCTAAACAATTTCCCAAGTCTAAGGAAGTGTCCAAAGATATAATATGCCATAACTGCAATTTAAAAGGGCACATAGCAAGGAATTGCAAGAAGCCCAAGAATAAGTCCCGCCCCTTTCAACCAAAAGGTGAAGAGAAGGGGGGTCACGAGTGTACATTTCTACTGCAAGAAAGGAGTTTAAATGTGCAAAGAAATGAAAGGAAAAGTGACCAATTTATTTTAGATTCGGGAGCCACATGCCATTTTGCGCATAAAAGAGAATATTTCAGAGAAATTAATGATAGTGAATGGACTGAAATCCAGATTGCTGATGGAAATGTTTTAAAATCACAAGGTACAGGTTCAATGCGTTTGAAATTCAAGGTGAACAATGAATCTCTTGAAACAACTGTGCCTAATGTTCAATATGTCCCAGAATTCAATTGTAACTTGCTTAGTGTGTCTGCTTTAGACAAGAAAGGTTTCAAGGTTACATTTGCCAATGGAAAATGCAATGTAACGAAAAATGGTGAGGTTTACGCTCAAGGGAAATTAATCAATGGTGTATATGAGATTAATGTTTCAGAAATCCAGTCAGCGCAAGTAGCTCCATCCAGGCAGAAGGACGATCCAGATCTGCAGCACTGGCATGAGGAGACTGACACAAGGAACACAGCAATTGACTGTTCCAATGAGCCACCAACAGAGGAGTTTGTAAGTTTTCCTTTTGAAGCCATACCAGAAACTAATCCACCTCCTAGTATTGTACCTCCTAGTGTTGTAGCACCCCCTACAGATGACACCCCAGAAGACACGGAGGACCAGATGTCAGAAGGCTCCAGAGACGAAGAGGACCCGTACGAGGGGATGCCGCCATTGGAAGGAGATGAGGAAGCTGATGCGGTTCAACAAGAGCCAGAGGTCAGACGTTCCTCCAGGTCCAACAAAGGCGTTCCACCACTACGACTGTCCTACTTTGCAGGGCCGGCGCCACCACAGGAACCTTCCACGTGGGAAGTGATTCAACGGTTGCCAGCTGCTGAGGCCAGTCTCTGGAAGCAAGCCGCGCAGGAAGAGATGGATGCACTGCATCGCAACAAGACCTGGACCCTGACAGAGCTACCTCCTGGTAAGAAGGCAATTGGGTCCAAGTGGTTGTTCAAGCTTAAAAAGGGGTCAGAAGGGGAGGTGCAACGCTACAAAGCTAGGCTTGTAGCACAAGGATTTTCACAACAGTATGGCGAAGATTATGATCAAGTATTTGCGCCTACAGTGCGACATAGCAGTATTAGATTACTTCTAAGTATTGCAGCATCTAAGGGCCTATCTGTCCGTCATGTCGACATAGCAACAGCTTTTCTTCATGGGACGATTTCTGAAGAGATTTATATGAAGCAGCCCAAAGGCTTTATCAAGCAAAATGAGGCACATCTTGTATGTAAACTTCAGAAAGGGATTTATGGTTTGAAACAAGCTGCAAGAGCATGGAACCAGAAATTACATGAAATGCTGGTTCAGCTTGGGTACAAGCAGTCAACAGCTGACAAGTGCCTGTACACTAAGAACAGAAATGGACAATTCTCTTACATTCTGGCTTTTGTCGATGATTTATTAATATCAACGTCCAATGACAGAGACTATAAAGACATAGTCAGACATCTCAACAAAGAGGTGGAAGTAAAGGAATTTGGACTTGTCCAGTATTACTTGGGAATTCAAATTGAGAGAGAAGAGGATGGCTCATTTCTTCTCAACCAGAAGCAGAAGATAATAGAACTGATAGAAAGCATGCAGATGCAAGGTGCACACCCTGTCGCGACACCCATGGCCACAGACTTTCTAAAGAATCAACAAGATTCGAAGCTGCTGCCAGACAACAGCGAATACAGGTCAGCGATTGGTAAACTTTTGTATTTGGTTACTACCAGCAGACCTGACATAGCAAGTGCAGTGGGGATCCTAAGCAGAAAAGTGAGTTCTCCCACTGAACATGACTTGGGTGGGGTCAAGAGGGTGGTGCGTTACCTCAAGGGTACAATGAATTGTAAATTAAAATTGCCAGCTGTAAGGGACCCTAAGTTGGTTGGGTACAGTGATGCAGACTGGGCTGGGGATAAGGCGGATTATAAATCCACAAGTGGTTATGTTTTTATGTTTGGAAATGCACCTATCATATGGGGCAGTTATAAACAGAAATGTGTAGCCTTATCGTCCACAGAGAGTGAATATATTTCAGCTTCGGAAGCATGCAGAGAGATCATCTGGCTGGATCAACTCCTGACAGACTTTGGTTTGCCGAGAAAAGGACCTGTCAGCTTGATGGAGGACAATCAAGGCTGCCTGCAGCTAGCGCAAACCGAAAAGTTCCTTGCACGTTCAAAGCACATTGGGGTCAGGTATCACTTCATTCGCCAGATGATCCAAGATGGACTAGTAGAAATGTCCTACTGTAGTACTCAGGAGATGACTGCGGACATTCTCACGAAACCCTTGCCACGAGAGAGTTTCCAGAACCTGCGTGTCAAGATGGGACTCTGGGTGGTTGAATAAAGTTGTTTTATGTTTGTTAAATGTTGTTCAGACTGAGAAGAGGTTTGTGGGATGTATAACACTGGTGCAGTCAATCACAACATTCCTAGAGTGTACACAAAAGGGGGTCTTGGTCCTCCAGGTAGAGTTTCCTGTGCCAAGACTGAAATCATTTCCTTTGTGTGACCAGAAGTGGGAGTGGCCTCACCTGCAGTTACTGAAAGTCACAGGTGAAGCAGCCATTCTCTCTCTTCCCACCAGGACTTCAAAGATGCAACATCTCAAGAGAAGATGCTCTCTTGGCTTCCAGCCAAGAGAAGCCACATGGAGCCTTCTCCCTTAGGAGAGTCTCCACATGTACATACATTTAATCTAAGCTAGCCTGCCTTCTGAGATTTGTATATTCTTGGATGTCTGTGAGTAAAACCTTTATACTTTTATAAGCTTATGTGTCGTGTATTTTCTGTTAAGAGGGAACCAGGGGATATATGCCAGGAATCTGCCTTGTTTCAGAAGTTCATAGGAACTTAAACGCCACGTTTCACTGCGCTTTATTGGGGATGAGAAACTCTGCTAGATTGGAGCTTGTTAGCACAAGCTGGGATAGGAAATATTAATCAATATTCCCTCATCCACATTCCTACTCATATCCCACAGATTCCTCAACATCAACTTCGTTGGACTGGTCATGTTGTGCAGATGCCAGATTATCGTCTTCCAAAGCAACTACTCTATTCCGAACTTTAAAATGGAAAGCGTAATGCTGGTGGTCAACAAAAGAGGTTTAAAGACTGTCTCAAAGCGGTGGGGTGAACACTTGGCTTTGGACACATACCTAGTAGCCTACTGTAATCTCAAAATCCAGCATCCGTAGGGCAACCATTTCCCGTTCCCTAAAGAAGAGGAAAGTTCTCAAAAGCTTTCTAACAAAGTGGAATGATAGCTGCTGCTACCGGAAACAGCATCTGGCAATCATCAAATTATAAGCACAAATAAACAAAGCACCAGGCCCCCTAAAAATTTGAAAGACTGCCAGCACTGAGGCAGTGAGAGGCCATTAGAAGACAACATTTAGGATTATAAGCCCCTTGGAACAAGAACATGTCTTCTCTGTAAAGCACCATATACAAGCAGTGACTGTTTTAGGCGACTTATGTGTGTGTGCGCACGTGTATTGCGCCGAACCCAGAAGTGACCCAAAAATGTCATGTAAAGGGACAGAATGGGGTGTTTGCAGGCTTTTTCAATGGTGCTTCAAATGAACGTGATTTCACTTAAGCATCTGATGCCTTGGAATGCTACACCCCCCACCCCCGTGAATTGGGAGTTGCCTATATGTTGATGGCATAACAACACAAATGTTTCTCAGCTACTAAGGCATGATCCCCTAAGGAGGTACCGGTATATAAGAGAAGAAATGAGCAAGCTTCTCCCAACATGCACATTTCTCTCATGGGCTGATTCTTTTTAGATAGAAGGCAGCATCTGTGCACTGTTGTCATGAGAGTGTGTGCTTTCCCCTGTGGTTTAATTCTAGGCTGAAGATACACAGACCATTTTAATTAAAAGATGTTGTGTGTGTGTTTCCAAGAGAATTAAGTAGTCCCATATATAAAAATGTTTAATGGATCTAGGGATATTTGGATCCTTTAAATGACTGACCTCCCAGCTTAATTTTTTTTATTCATGTAAAAAGTCATCAGAATATTACATAAATCTACATGTTGCATCCAGTCTGGCCCATGAAACCATAATATTGAAGAATCCTACAAAAGGGGAGCCTCAATGTTTTAGGTTTTAAACCAAGAAGAAAGCAATTGATGCAGAATAAGGTAGGCATACTTTTATTTGCTCAGAATTCACCCCAGACTTCATGTTTCAATACAGAAAAGCTGCAGTACACATCTTGAGTGAGAAACCTGTTGAACTGGAAAAATTCATTTCATTAATTAAATTTCATGAGCAACAGGATGAAGGAAGGCCAATAATCCAGATCTTGAACAAAGAAAGAGCATCAAACAAACGTTGTTTCTCAATAAGCATCTTAAACTGGATGGTGAATTTCAAGATGACATCTGAGTCCTCCATCTTTCATAGTTAAGAACTGTGGAGTTGGATGAGGGTCATCTAGTCATCTTTGTAGGCGAACATGCCTCGACCTCTCTGCATCTCCATAAGTACCAGGTGCTGAGTGGAATGCCTCCTTCCTTGCAAGTGGAGGAGTAGATTGGGTACACTCAGAGAAGCAAAGGCAAGCCAAAGCTTACAAGCAATGCTATAATGCTGAGGGAAATATTCTGCCTTCTCAATTTGCCACTGAGCCAACACTACAATTAGTGGCGATTCTTCATCATCTGTTGGAGTTATGCTTGGAAAGCTGCTGCGGAGGTGATGATGATGACGATGGCGATGATGAATATTATGATGCTCACTATCAGAGCAGCGATGTTCAGACACTTGGAGGTCCTGCCATAGGTAGCCGCACCTTCAGGATCTCCAACAACTTTACGATCCCTTGACTGAAAGTGGCGGGAGGGAGAGAAAAGAGAATTAAAAAATGAAAAGTACAATGAGAATTAACACTGAAAATACATTTGGATAGGCTTTGAATGCCTAAAGTCCCTACAGACTTTTCATGGTTGTTTAAACACAGTGATTATACATGCTAGATTAAGATTCTGGCGTGGGATTCAACTAGGTATTGTGTAGCTGTTTTATCAGCAGCCATTTCCACTGAGTTCCGGGTCGCCTTCCTCCCTAGCAATGTGCACTCAATACTTCACATGCATTAGCTCAGTAATTCTGGCAGTCCTGTGCCAGTATTTGCAAATGGGAGGATGTTGGCTGGGTGTGATCTAGCTGCTCTGCTCTTTCATGTTACCTCTGTTTCTTGATTCAGTCTCCTCTGTTTTGAGAAGCACAGACCCACTTTCTTTCACATGCAACAGACGACACCTGCAGCTGGTGGGGCACTGATGTTTAAGTGTCTGTGGTCTACAGTTGGGAATTTCCACCCCAAACCCTCCCACCCCAGAGCTACCAGCAAGTTTCATTTCTGTGCTGCACAGGGAGGAAAATACGCAAATCTTTCATTTCTTCACCTCCCCCAGCACATAATGGAAACCAGTGTTGGAGGGACAGAGGGAAGGAGGGGGCTCAGAGAAGAGATGAGTAGCCCTTCCCCTTATTGTCACTGGTCCTGCCCACGACCAGATCCAGTCCCGTAAACAACCCCCACAACAGAGAATAGAGTCCTCGGGGGAGGGGAATGTCCCCCCACCCCTGGAATAGTGGAACCATAATTGTCCTGTATTGTGGATTTGTTTGATATAGTTATTCCATCATTATTAGAAAACATTTTGAGAACAAACCGCTAATGCAATGCTTTACAACCTTGCCTTTAAAAAGCATTTCACTCATTCTAAAAGCAAAGACTGGGGGCTTATCCACACTTACCTTTTGCCTTGCTCTTCCCAGGCAAAGGTCCACATTTTAAAGCTCCATGTCTGCATGGACATAGCCAGGATTATTTGGGGGGGGCAGGACTGTTGTGGGGGTATTGGTTAGTTAGTTAGGCAGAACCAACGTGATTGGTTAGTTAGTTAAGTATTTCTATTGTTTTATGTGATCTAGGGGGGGAGCTGCCAATTCTATTTAACTTGGAAGGAGTAAAATGCCAACGTAAAATGAGTTTTATCAAGTTATCTTTAATCCTTGGTGGTACAGAATTAAATGGAGCTTTGATACAAATAGAAAAGAAAAAACACCCGAATACAAGCCACTCCCTTCTTCGCTGCTCCTGGCTGCATACGGGGGGGGGGGGAGCCGCGCTGCGTTGTCGGCGGCCTTTCCCCTTCCTCGCTCTCTCCTTTCCCGGCCTTGGTGGAGAGGACAGGGGATTACGCTCGGGGCAGCTGCTGCTTTTCCGCGCTCCGGGCGCTGTTTGACCCATGCTCCTGGCTGCATACTGTATGGTCACGAATATAAGCCGCACTTAACTTTTCACGGTTGGAATTTGGGGGGGGGGGGGATGAGGCTTATAACTTCTTAAAGGTAAAGGGACCCCTGACCATTACCGGTAGGTCCAGTCGTGGACGACTCTGGGGTCTCTATAAGACGAGGGAGCTGGCGGCGTTTGTCCGCAGACAGCTTCCAGGTCATGTGGCCAGCATGGCGAACCAGAGCAGCGCACGGAAATGCCGTTTACCTTCCCGCTGGAGCGTTACCTATTTATCTATTTGCACTTTGACGTGCTTTCGAACTGCTTGGTTGACAGGAGCTGGGACCGAGCAACGGGAGCTCACCCTGACACAGGGATTCGAACCACCGACCTTCTGATCGGCAAGCCCCAGGCTCTGTGATTTAACCCACAGCGCCACCACTTAGCCTAGCTCAAAGTTGTCATCTGAACTAGCCAGAAGTTCACAATTCACATAATCCATCACAGTCTGTCCATCATTTGAAAAATAAGACAGAGCTCAGGTGGCGTGCCCCACCCCCATGGTGTGGGGTGTGTGCACACCCTACCCCCCTCCCCAGGTTACCGGCAGCGGTTGATACGCAGGTGGCCATTGGGGCTATGGGGTCTCAGACTTCTTCCCAATGGTCTGTTGATAATGTCACCACTGATCACTTTGGATAAGGGGGTTGAAGGATTCAGATTAAAAGAAAGACAAATCAAATTTAGGATTTTGCTTTAAATCATAAATTAATAGAGGACATTTTAAAGAGGGGGAAATTATTTAGGGGCAACTGGAGAGAATCAGTCAGAATGCAAGAAATGTTTTGGACTATGATTAGTTGTCCTTGCATTGGTGAGAAGATAACTTTTATGGTAAGACACTTAGGAAAGGGACTATTTTCTTCCAAGTACTTTTTCACACTCTCGGACGCACAATGTTTCCCTATTTGTTGAGGGTTCTGCTGTTGACCAATGTCTTCTTTGATTTTCCATCCAAGATCTTCATACTTTTCTTAATTTTGCAGCTTTTGTTTTCATGGCCAAGAATCTATCATAAACTACTTCCTTCCAACACCATTTTCACAGATCTTGCCCAAAACTCTTGACTAGACTCATGGGTGTAGCCAAAGTTGGGGGGCACAGAACCGAGCTATCTGTGACACAATTGGTCAGTCAGTTATGTGTTTTTATTTATTTACTTGATTTAAGGGTGGCAGTTCCAAAGTTGTTAAACTTTGGGGTGGGGCACCAAAAACATGCGCCACATCTGGCTACCTCAAAAAGCGCCAAAAACATGTGCCGCACCAACTCCCATCCAGGGTCTGCCAGTGTGTCCTGGCTGGGAAAAAAGCCCTGGGCTACACCCAGGACTAGACTTCTATTACTTATATCCTTTCTAATTTAAAGTCTTCTTTTGCCCCTTGGTAATACTAATTTTACTTATAGACTTTTGCTTGAAAGTGTTGGACTTTTTCTTATTTAGAATACTACTTGAGAATTCTGGACTTTCCACTGTAGATATAATTTATTTTACGCTGAGAATTAAATGTAGCTAATAACTAACTGAATTAATTGCTTTCTCTGGAATAATTCATTTAATTCTTTATAGTACATTAATACATTTTCACTCCTTTTGCTTTTAACGTTAGCTGAACAGGAGACTGTAAGAAGTAAAGCTGCACTGATTGCTCTCATATTAGGATCTCTTAATATACCTGTATTAGTTAATACAACTAGCTTTGTATTTCATTAACTCTTTTATCATGTACTTGTAGCCATATTGTAGGTGCTTCAGTTATTATACTTTAATACAACAGTAACAAAATTTATTAAATGGTCACAGACTTGGCTTTTAATGCAACATGTCTTTGTTTGATACAACAGCTTCAATGTCTTTAATGAATATCTACAATTTTTCACCATTTATCAATTATTAAATAGATTTTGTCTGTTGTGGTTCTGACTCTTCAGACACCATCCCTGTTCTCATTCAAACAAATTAATACAGAGGGAATAAAGATCCCATTTTTCACACTCAACACTCAACATTAGCTTCCTAGGTACTCTTGTTCTTGTTGTTGGCATCTGTCTTTCTCAAGAGACAATGGAGTGTGCCTCTGAGGATGAAGTCAAACTGCTGTGTTAGCAGCACTGAAGTAACCTCCCTAGGACAGAAATCTGGGCAGTGTGCATGGATGTCCTGGGCTGTCCAGACGACAAGACCCTCTTTTTATTTCTTGGCCTCGCAGAAATAAAAAGAGAATAATTTCCAAAAAAGAGAGTGGACTGTATTTGAAGAGTTCCCAAATAGATTGTGTGCCCCCTTCTCACCTTCCCATCCAGCCCTATAATCTCCTCTGTCCATCTCTTCATCAGAGTTTTCCAGGCACATGCCAGCCCCAAAACTTTGGTATCTGCATCTTTGCTGTATTTCTGAGTACCGGTAATTCCTTTTGTCCCACCCCCTTCACATGTCAAGTTAGCAAGCTTCCCCATCTGGCCAACATTGTGTAGTCAGAGGGAGAGGGAGAAGGGGTGATTCCTCTCTCATCCTTCTCCAGTGCTTGGCTGGATTTCCACAAGAAACAAGTTATCTGAGCTGGGCCAAACTAGCAGTACCCTCTTACCTGGACAAGTGAACAAGCGGAAAAACCAAATGAGCAGCAAAGCCAACCACACTACACGGTTATTGCTTCACTGTTTGGCATTCTCTTCCTGCCAGAGCTCCGTCCAATTCCACAGGCCATGGGAAGTAGTGTGAAAGCCTCATTTTCAATGGAGGAGACAGTCAAGGTGGTAACATTGGAAGAGGAGCTGGCTGGGTCTTGGTGGAGCTCAACAGCCTGCCAGTTTGAAAAGATGCCCCTCTACTGGGTGACTAACAGAGTAACTTTACATGGAATAACAAAATATGTTTTATTTTCTTAGAATTCACATCAAATGTAAAATTTCAATAAAGGAAAGCTCTAATACACATAACTGAATGGGAAACAATGGGAAACTTGCCAAAATACTGAAAAACCAAATGAGTATGGCACTTCCCATGAGTAACAGAACTGGAAATGCTGCAAATCCAGAGCTTGGGACAGAGAAATCACTGCTCATAAAAGCATTGCATTTTTTTTCAATAAACATCTCAAACTGGATGGTAGGCAATCAGTGGCAGTACATCTTCATAAATGCGAGTAATACTGCTTTGCAGAAGGTCTCATGCCTTGGCAAATGAACAAGCAGGGCAGGCACTGTCACAAGCAGAAGAAAGGACAGCCAGTGCTTAAATATTTGTTTAGCCTGTCCCAGATCCACTCCCCCCCCCTGATCTGGATCCGAAAATACCCACATTCGCTTTGTATTCATCGAACAACTTCTTGAGTCTTGCTTTGAAAGCTATTAAAACACTGGCAATTAGGCCAGAGATCAAAAGGAACAACAAGACACCCATAACTATTGCAACGATATTCAGAATCTTGGCTTTCTTGCCATATCTAGTTGCATCTTCAGCATTTCCAGCAACTTTGCAATCCCTTGCCTGAAGGGGAGAGAATTTTTACAAACAAACAAACAAACAAACAAACACATGAGAATTAACATTGGAAACATTTGCACATGCTTACAACACCTAAAGCTCAAATGGACTTTCCATGGCTGTTGTGTAATCATAATCGAATCTAGAGTTTCCTCTTCAGTGCTATTAGCGACCAAAGGATTGTGCAAAATTAAAGTTCCTGCTTCCCAAAAGGTTGCATCCTGTTCTAGCCTCAGCTTCACCTGTCTTCATTCCTATTCTTTTAATGAGAGCCCACCAACCCTTCTAGGCCCAAGGAAGTATTTGGAATGTTGAGACTGTAATAAGAACCAACTCCTGTTTTCTTCTTCTCTCCCAAGACAGACAGAAGCACATGTGCCCACCTGCACATTCACTTTACTTTTCCATGAGCAAAAATCAAATCCAGTAAATTTTAAATGGATCCTCTTGAATGTGCATTATTTTATACAAGCCACACAAACCCCAACCCCCATGATTAAAGTTTACACTGACAGACTGAACAGTAAAAATCACAGGTGTGTTGCTTCCCATTACCTCAAAAAACATTTACAGTATTTTCCTGCGTATAAGACTACTTTTTAACCCAGGAAAATCTTCTCAAAAGTCGGGGGTCGTCTTATACGCCGGGTCGTATTTCTTATACGGCGAGTATATCCCAAACTCTATATTTTAACTGGAAAAGTTGGGGGTCGTCATACGCCCAGTCGTCTTATATGCCAGAAAATACGGTATTCAAAACACAGAGCCTCATGATTTTTGCATAGGATGACAACAAAACCACCCACAAAACTCAGACTATATCTATGGACACAGAGGTGACCAATGATTTGATGGTGGTTTTAAGGTGATCCCTTGTAAAATAAAAAAAAAGAATTAAAAGTTGAGATCTATAAGATTATGTGTCTCAGATCCAGAGACCACTGGATCTGTGATCTTTACAATTTAGTCAAAGGAAACAAGGTGATCGTTGTTTGAAGAAGAACCTAGAAACAAATTCTGCCATTTCAAGAGCATCTGTTCTCACTTCTCTCCCCATTTTCGCAGAACACAGATATGCACACAAACAATGCACACACTCAGGGGCATAGGAAGTGGGGGGCGGGGGGCGCCCGCCCCAAGTTCCATCATGGAGGGGGGTGACAAATTATCAAGGAACAATTACTGCCCTACTAGGGCGGTTCATAAAAAAACGTTTGTTTTTTTAAAATGCCTGCTCCAAAGGTCTTATCTTACTACTCTAGGGATTATATAGCTATATATGAAATTTCATGGATATCAGTTAATATCTTTACCCTACTCCACAAAAATAGCTATTACTTGGCCGTTTTCCTATGTCGTGAAGGCTGAAATTTCAATTCAGTGGAGCACTTACTGTTCCCAACCCTAACCATGCGGAAAGCCATCTAATTAGACTTTAATTTGATTTTGACATGTTTTTAGGAGATAATTTAATTATTGTTTGATTTCATACCAATGTTATGTATCTGATGATAGCTGCCCTGAGCGCGACTTTGGCCGGGGAGGGCAGGATATAAATAAAAGTTTATTATTATTATTATTGTTATTACTTATTATTATTCCTTTGTAAGAAAATATGAAATAACGTAAAACCATTTTTGCAGGCAAAAACTAAAATAAAAAATGTGTGTGTGTAGGGAGGGGGGTTGACAAGAAATTTTCCGCACCGGGTACCACCTGACCTTCCTATGCCTCTGCACACACTTCACTTTCCCAAGGGATCTGTGTAAAAAGTTGAATCTAGTAAAATTACTCTGAGCCTTCATACAGGTATTGATCAGTGTTGGTCTGCCATAGTCAAAACAAAATAAAAAAATTCATTCCAGTAGCACCTTAGAGATCAACTAAGTTTGTTCTTGGTATGAGCTTTCGTGTGCATGCACACTTCTAGAAAAACACATCCTATACGGTACAGCTGAAAGAGGAAGTGAGAGTGTCAAGCTTCCAATTCCCTCCTTCAAATGTACTTTCATGGGAGAAAACAGTAGGCTAACCCTCACCATCACACTACGAATGAGTTGTATTCTGAAACTCATCCAACTCAAAGCTAGAGAATATGAAAATTAAATAGCCTTGTCTACTGCTTCAGTGTCATTCAGTAATTTATACTGCTGAATCCTAATACTTTCAAGCAAAACAGGCCATGTGCCTCTGAATATGTCCTCTACACCTCATTTTTTAGTAGAAAAATGATAAAAAATATGAAATGTATGTCTTCTGTGGTGGATATGGAATTACAGGAGATGGGAAACTTTTAATGTCTTTGGGGTGTGTTTGTGTGTGGGAAATTCCTTGGAAAGCGGACAGGGATGAACTTTTGAGGGTTTAACACATTTCAGATAGGGGTTTATACCTGTGTAACTGGCAGAAATCCAACAGGTGATGCTTCTCCCACCACAATGGGAACCAGAGAGCCACAGCTGTTGGATTTCTACTTTCCCAGAGTTGCTGAGAAAAGTACAAAGGCTGCTTGGAAAGGGCAACGCTAGGATCTGAGTCAAGGTTGGAGGAAAGCGAGGGGCTGTCCTAGAAAGGGCAGGAAACGAAGCAAGAACCGGGGTGTACAATATATTCTGGGCCAGACAAAAATATTGCCCAGCCATTTTGAGGGAGGGGGGCGTCGGCGGAAACTAAAGTGAGGGGTGAGGAGGGCACACGGCCGGAGGATTTACTGGCGGAGCTTTCCCGCCTTTTCTTGGCGCCTTCACCTTGATGGAGTAGTCGAGGGCCGCGAAGCCGAGGCAGCAGGCGTTCATGAAGGAGAAGTTGCACATCGACCAGAGCACGTAGTCCTTGGGCTGCTCGACGACGAACGGGTAAGGGCAGATCGTGATGGTGTCGCTGCTGATCATCCCGACGCTGTAGGGCCTCAGGTTGACGTCTATGGTACTTTCCAGCTCCATGGTGGCCGAGAGCTGCTAGTGCTGGCGGGAGACAGCTGAGGAAGAGGAGGGTCCCGCCGCCCATGAGGGTGAGGGAGGGCTCTCCACGGCCTCTGATTAGTCAGGTGCGGCCTCTGGAGCACGGAGCTGCTGGGGCCTCTGTCCTGCTCCTCGAAAACGGGAGCGGAGCAGGGCGAACAGGGCAATGGATATACCGTATATCCCTGGAGGGCGGGGGAGGGAAGGTGGGTTTCTTCCCAGAGCCGCAGGGGAAGCTCAGGGGCGGTCCTGGGGAGGCTCGAGGTCTTATCCCGCCCGCTATCTAGCAGCAGCCTGAAGAAAAGGAACCGTTGTGTATCACACACTGGTAATTCTTCAGCAAGCTTTTAGCGTAGTGTTAAAAAAAAGAGGGGGAGTTTGAGAACTACCGTCAGAAAGTAAAGGGGGGATTATATAACAAGCTATAGATTAGGGCCCCACTCTCTTGGGGGCCATCCAAAAAATTAAAGGAAAGAAAAAAACACTGGATGTACATTTCCAAAATATAAGATAAAAACCAAATAAAATACAACCTACATACAGCAACAGTGTTTTGTGTTCTGTAGGCTCCTATGATGTAAGTAATGGGCCCCGCCTGGTAGCCTGCTCCCTAAAATTACCATATAGCATATATTCAACACAAAAAAAGCAACAATTTGTTGTTGACAAAGGACTGCTGCACATATAAAGGGCCCCATTACCTTCAGTAGCTTAGGGCCTCATCAAACCTAAATCCAGCCCTGGAGACAGGCCTTTCATTGCATTGTTTCATTTCAACCCTTGTACCCTGCTTTTACTTTCAAAAAGAGGAGCTAAAGGGTCTGGCACATGGGTGTAGCGGGGGGGGGGGACTAAATCAAGTCAATAAATAAAAATACTTAACTAAGTGGCCAATTGCCTCGCAGATAACTTGGTTCTGTCCCCCCATAAAGCCTGCCCCCCCTCAAATCCTGGGTATGCCCATGGTCTGACAAATGACCAAGAATGTGAGAAAGGCAACAAGTCTAACTTCTTCTAACTTCTTAAAAAAAAAACACACTGAAATAATCTTGTCAACAAAATTTTTGTTCAGTACCAAAAGGGGACTGGAGAACAGTTCATTTAGTAAACAGATGTATTCAGCTAACTTTTACTCCTAGGTCCATAATTTCCACGAATCTCCTCTGAATAAAAGTTAACTGAATGTTGTATTTGTATATTTTGGCACACATAGTGTTACCATAAACAACCAAAACCACCACACAATTGTGAACGTTTTGTTGGCACCATGATTTTGTTTCTATACCCAACCTGTTGCTGAATGGTTCAGTCACGTGAACATTATACATTCTGTTATAATCTTTGTTAATATTGTGGCTTAATTGAAGGACTATTACGGTAGTTTTTCAGAAGAGTATTCCAGTAAATCTTTTATTACATTTTCAGCCATTGTGTGGTGGTTTTGGTTGTTTATGGTTCATATTATCACCACAGTGATACTTCATGCTGTTTGTGTTTACACATAGTGTTACACCTTTATGTTCCTCTAGAAAATATAATGTGTATTTTCCCTGCCTGACACACAGCAACCCAAAAACCTGACCTGTTGAAACTCCAGCTTGTTGCAGAGATTCAGTTGCCTGGTCCAGGTAACAGGTTGTATGCAGTGATTTTTTTCTGGGGGATGCAGGGGTACTCCTAAACATTTTAGGAATCTAAGTTTGGCCTCATTGAGGGGCAGTATTTCAATATGAGTAGGAAAATGAGAGTACCCCTAAACATTTTTTAAAGAAAAAAGCACTGGTTGTATGACACTATTCCTGCTTTGCCCAGCTCTAATTATCTAGTTAAAAGTCCCTTTCTCTTGCCCTATTGATTTATCTACAGTGGCACCTCGGGTTACAGACGCTTCAGCTTACAGACTACACTAACCCAGAAGTAGTACCTCGGGTTAATAACTTTGTTTCAGGATGAGAACAGAAATCACGTGGCAGCAGCAGCAGGAGGCCCCATTAGCTAAAGTGGTACCTCAGGTTAAGAACAGTTTCAGGTTAAGAACGGACCTCCAGAACGAATTAAGTTCTTAACCCGAGGTACCACTGTATATCCACTTGGCGGTTGACAAACGTTTGCCAATAATAATAATAATAATAATAATAATTTATTTATACCCCAGCCACTCTGGGCAGCTCCCAACAGAATTAAAAGCACAATAAAATATCAAACATTAAAAACTTCCCTAAACAGGGCTGCCTTCAGATGTCTTCTAAAAGTCAGATAGTTATACTGACAATTTCTTATTGTTGTAACATGTTCATGGGGTACTCAGATTTCAGATCTAATTTGGAACCTCTTTTGACATTTGTCACAATTAAGCATATTTCCTTTTTCCTGCTTCTTTGTCCTGGGCTAAAGCAGGCTCATATTTTATAGAGGTTACTTTACTCCCAGTGCTGAGAACTCTGCGATAGAAAATAAACAACTAGAAACTAGCTATCTAAGCCTGCATAGGCTTGCTCCTTTCTACAATCTGAGTACACATGAAAATGTTTTTTAGCCTGATTCAAGAAAAAACATTTCATTGGCTCAGAGTTCAGTTCTTTACTTCCTTAGATAAGCCTAAAAACTGAGAAATGTTTATAAAGCAGAACGTTTCCCAACAGCAGCTGAAAGGCTACAAAGCAAAACACCAGGGCAGGACTACAGTGAAGAATTCTCCTGATGACCAAACCATACAAGACATGGTAGATTCATGATCATGAACTCAACTGATGTGAGGATGTGATCTTAAGACAATTATTGAGGTGTGTGGGACTCATTTTCCTCAAAGCACCATATTTAGAGATGACCAATCGGAATCACCCTGAAGAAAGCGCTATTAGCTTTGCAGTGGAAGAAATTAGGGTAGCCCAGTGCAAAAGAAGCAGGGTGCCTGTACCTTTAATAGTTATATAAAAGAGAGAGTTTCAACTGACATTACAAACTGAGATTCCCTCTTCTGCACAATAATAAATGGGGGGGGGGTAGTCTTATTATCTTTTTGCACCACTACCCCACAAGAATGGCAGTTACACATATTGTAAATGCCCTGTGTTTCAGATCTCTATGGGCAATAGAACAGGCTGGGCTATAGGAAATATAAAGATGTATGGAAATGGACCAGGAGTCTCCATTACCTGTCTCTCTTTTCCCCAGCACCTCTCTCCTCTCTGTGCACTGGAGAGATCTTGGTCCAGACACCAATATCACCCACCCTCCATAACAATCATGCTTATTGTTTATTAAGGTAGGTCTGTCACCTTATAACTTGGGCCTAAGTTTAACCTTCCTGAGTGCTCACTGGAAGGACAGATCCTGAAGTTGAGGCTCCAGTACTTTGGCCACCTCATGAGAAGAGAAGACTCCCTAGAAAAGACCCTGATGTTGGGAAAGTTTGGGGACACAAGGAGAAGGGGACGATAGAGGATGAGATGGTTGGACAGTGTTCTTGAAGCTACTAACATACGTTTGGCTAAACTGCGAGAGGCGGTGAAGGATAGGCATGCCTGGCATGCTCTGGTCCATGGGGTCACGAAGAGTCGGACACGACTGAACGACTTAACAACAAAGCTTAAAGGAGGACAAAGATTCTGTAGGGATTTTTTATCAAGGGCAGTTTTTTCATCCCCGCCTGACTCGCTTTGCTTGCCAAAAAGAAACAAAACCCTTCCCCACAACTATTAAAAGTAAACGAGTCCCGTGTCTTTAGAAATTCAGTCAACTGGATTTATTTATGAAATTATTTGCTGAGTTGCCCTACAACCGATTTCTGTTTACTGCAGCAGGTTGCCCTTCCTTCGTGACAAGGATCATTCATTCCATTGTGATGCCAGTGGATCTGACCAACTGAACTCCAGCCTTTTGGCCCTAATAATGAAAAAGGAGAGATACAGTGTGATAGTGGCAGGCTTTCCAACACTAGTGCAAAGCGGGATAGAACTCACACCTATATCTGTTGCACAGAAGAGGCATTTTCTTTCTTACAGCTATTACAAGTCAATGAGACATTTCCCTTACCGGTCATCCTATAAAACTCAAAAGCTGTATAAACACAGGTCTCTGCTATAAAAGTAGCCTGTGAAAGAAGCTCAAAAGCTTGCAAGTCAAGGTTATGTATATAACTACAGTTTAAATGTTAGAACATCAGTCTCTCCCAGTCTCTTTTCTTTGGCTCCACCATGTGGCTAGAAGAAAAAGCGCAAGAAGTCAAAAAGTAGAGGGTTTTAAGATTAAACAATGGTATTATTGTATGGGATAGACTTTTGAACACCACTTGATCAGATGTGTGAATTGGTTTCCTTACTAGACAGGGGGGGTGTTTCTGGGGGTTTTCCTGTTGTTATTCTGTCTCTCACAGCTACAATAAACCTACCATTAAAATTATAGACTGGTCATTTCTTCGTCAGAGGGCAAACAGGCAAATTTAGCAGGGGATCAAATACTTTTCCCCCTCACTATAAGGTTGGGAGACTCCTGCCTGAAACCATGAAGAACTGCTGCCAGTCAGTGTAGACAATACTGAGCTACATGGACCAATGGTCTGACTCAATATAAGGCAGCTTCCTATATTCCTATGACAAAACTGTCCCACCACCAAGACCGCCCAATTTCTGAACAGACTGCAAGTTAAATCCTACTTGAAACACCTGCCAACAGGGCAGTATCCACTGGAACAGAGTACATCAGGCTAGCTGCCCTCCAGCCCCCCTCTGCTGCTCCCTGCCTCCCACAGGACATAGGCAGTGTGAAATGACCTCATTCTATTTAATAGTAGGGCCAGTCCTATGCCCCTCAGTCAACTCCAAAGGGCCATAAATGGCTATGCTCCAGGAATCTCATGGGAGGTATATTGCAGTCTTACATATGCAAAATAATTTTGTGCAACTAAAGATCTTTTCCTCTTTTTGTGCAACTAAAGATCTTTTCCTCTTTTAACCACTACAGAAATGCTTTTATTTATTTAGGCCATCATAGGAGCATCTATCAACTTTCAAGATGTAGATAATCTGTTTTACAGAGTCCTATCTTCTTAACTTAGGCATCCTTCAACATAGTGCCAGCAAGACTCTCACTGTCCACCACTGTCACCCAAGCGGCCTGTATAGGTCAGCTTCCATCCTAATCATGCAGCAACCATTTGGGGTGATTATAAAATGGCTATCACATGATTAGGATGGGAGCCTCCCATACAGAGGCACAGCTTTTTTGTACCATCAAATTAAAACAATACAGTGCACCACACAGTAAAAATTACAAATCCAGAACTTTGATCAGGGGCATGGATTCTAAAGATTCTTACAATGCATTCTCCCCAATACATGTGTACTATGTGTACTGTGATTATGCCTTGGGTCCATGTTTTTGTGCCACTGCAGTGCATTTTTGTTCCATGGTGGTGGTAAACAGCCAATCTTTACATTTTACTGCGCAGTCGGCAGACACCAATGTAAGCTTTAACTTGATAGTGGTTTGCAGGGCATCTTATGTAATAATCATACAAGAGGATCACTGTTTTATTTGCTAGATACTACTTTTACCTTCTTGCTGTTTTGTGGTGGTGCCCACATCACTTTTTCACAATGCTAAATGCACCCAGGCCCAAAGGATTGAGGAACACTGATTTCTAATCAGAGCAGTATGCCAGCTATAGCTGAAGGGAGCTGTTAAGTGAACACTGTTAAATAATGAGCAGTATGACCATGATGATGCTGGGTCCCAAAAGGTTGAATACCACATTCTACCAACCAAAATCTTAAGAATTAAAAAACTCAAAAGTATTAACCTTTCTAGTTGAAAGATGCAACATTAGTTCAATACATAGTTTCACCCTGATAGGGGAGTCAAACAAGAACTACCCAAACACTAATGTTTTTAAAAATGCAGTGGGGGTCCTAAATGTTTCAATCCTGAATAGTTTTAACTGTTTTTACCAATAAGAAAACTGTTTCCACAGAATCAGAAGGATATGCCTTTATTTGCAGAGAATTCGCCAGAGATTTCATATTTCAATACATGAAAGCTCTAATACACACTTTAACTGAGAAACTTGTGAAAAAACTGAAAAATGAAACAGAAAGAGTGATGGTTCCCATCAACATCATGAACTAGGAAAGCCACAAATCCAGACTTTAGGACAGAGAAAACATCACTCAAACATTGAGACAGGTATTGAGAAACACAAACTGGATAAAGAAGTTGAGAATGGTCACCCTAACCTTTCATAGTCCTTGTAAACAAGGTGGGATTATAGAGCTGCAAAGAGCATAAACCTTTATATCTTCAGATGTGCCGGATGTCCTGTCTTCATTAGACTGTCTCATTCATTGTATCTCTGCAGTATTCCTTTCACTGCTCTATGGAAATCTGGTGGATCAATCGTAAGCACGATTACCGCACAAATGATGATTATGATTCCCAGTATCAAAGCAATTATATTCAGGTACTTTGCTTTCCTGCCATGCATAGCTCCGCCTTCAGGATCTCCCATGACTTTACAATCCCTTGACTGAAACGGGTAGAGAGAGAAAAATATTTTTAATAAAAATAAAGAAAATTAGCAGTAGAAACATTGTTGCACATGCTTTAAACACCTGGAGGTCAAACGGGCTTTTCATGGTTGTTGTGTGATCATTTCAAACCAAGAACTTCCTGCTCAGTGTTACCACTGCAGCATCCTTGTTAGCAATGAGATAATATTCTTTTTTCAAATACTCTAGAATGATTTACTTGGCAATTATATTCCAAACACTAACCGCATATTAAAGGTAAAGGTAAAGTACCCCTGACAGTTAAGTCCAGTCGTGAATGACTCTGAGGTTGCAGCGCTCATCTTGCTTTACTGGCCAAGGGAGCCAGCGTTTGTACGCAGACAGTTTTTCCGGGTCATGTGGCCAGCATGACTAAGCCATGTCTGGCGAAACCAGAGCAGTGCACGGAAACGGCGTTTACCTTCCTGCCGGAGCGGTACCTATTTATCTACTTGCACTTTGCCGTGCTTTCAAACTGCTAGGTTGGCAGGGGCTGGGACCAAGCAACGGGAGCTCACCCCGTCGCCGACCTTCTGATTGGCAAGCCCTAGGCTCAGTGGTTTAGACCACAGTGCATATTAGAAAGTGCTATCGGGCAAATGGCATTTATGTCTTCTATTCTCCACAGTACATTATAATTTGGGGTGAATAAATGAGGCAGCCTTTTTTTTGATACTATAAACATATCTACCTCATTGCCTGTTGGTAATAGGGAGCTTTCACCCAAAAATAACTTTTTGCCCATTTTGCCTAGTTTGGCCCATTCTCACTGGAGAAGATCTATAATGTACTGAAATATTTTTGGGAGCATCACAGGAAAGGTACAGTACAGATAATACAAAATGTATAAATTATGTGAAGAAAAAGTGGTTTTTGGATTTCATTTCTGGATAAAACTGTTAATAGAGCCTGAGGGGTGGTCCATCCTCTATTGTATACCAAGGACTACAGTATAGTGAGGTAACATTCCTGAAAGAAAACTCTCCCACCCTCCACTTTGTCTGCACAGTTCCTTATACAGTGGTACCTCTAGTTAAGTACTTAATTCATTCCGGAGGTCCGTTCTTAACCTGAAACTGTTCTTAACCTAAAGCACCACTTTAGCTAATGGGGCCTCCCACTGCTGCTGCATCGCCAGAGCACAATTTCTGTTCTCATCCTGAAGCAAAGTTCTTAACCTGAAGCATTATTTCTGGGTTAGCGGAGTTCTTAACCTAAAGCGTATGTAACCTGAAGTGTATGTAACCTGAGGTACCACTGTAATGACATGGGACTTAAAAAGTGGTTGATACTATATTGCAGGTTACCTGAAAGACTGCCTGCTCCTACATCGACCACCTTAATTTAGATAACCTCTTGTGGGACCACACCATACAGAATATCTTAGGGAACCCAAAAAGAGGCATTTTCTGCTATTGCTCCTGTATTATGCCTTTCCATCTGCCACAAGAGAAGAAGAAGCAGCCAGTCATCAGTTGCTTCAGACATCTAGGGCAGTATCCAACTGATGCATCCCATCAGCATAGATTTCCATTTGTGAACTGAATGCCCCCTCCTCTCCCCTTCCCATGCCCACCAATCTGCTCTAGGGGTTCCCACAACCTTCCATAACAGATTGGGGAGGACACGGATGGGCGGGAAAGGGGAAAGTTAAATTGCAGTTGTAAATTGTGCTGATGAGACAGGTTAGCTGGACACTGTCCACACCCTTTTGGTCTGGCTTTCTCTACCTATAAGATCAGTCTGTGTTTTCTGTGATTGAATTCCCTAATTCCATTTGTTTTTTTGGTATTTTTGTTTTAATGACATTGCTTGAATTTATACTGTACGCCATTGTAGGCCCTTGGTTCACAGACTATTAAACAAAAGCTGGTGGCACTTTGTTCTAAACCTTCCATGGGCAAGTCTTTTTGTGACAGCAATATATATATATATATAATACCATCTTATACACATGCAATGAAAAGTACATAGGGCACCCATCTTTTCACCTCTGTTTGCAGCTAAGGTGTGTTAAAAGGCCTCTGACTCCACCCTGCAGCCTAGCAGTGCCTGGTTCCTACCGTCAATCAACCCATCCTTAGCTAGGTGAAGTGGGTGAGGGGAATGAAAACTCCCTTGGAAAGCGGGGTGGGGATAGAACATTTTAGTTTAGGGTTAACACTGTTCGGGTAGGGGCCTCTGTGACAGAAATTTAACAGGTGGAGATTCCCACCCCCCCCCAGCACAAAGGCAATGAGGGGAGAGCTGTTAACGCCAAATGGTGCTAGGAAAGGGAAGGGGTCAGTGGCCCACTCCAAGACCTGAGTGAATGGGGTGGAAGAAGAATGAAGTCTGCCCCAGAAAATGAGAATCAAGCAAGAAGCGGAGGCAGAAATGCTATCCAGTCCCATGATGAGGGAAAGGAGCCAAGACTAAGGTTGGGCAGAAAACCGGAAGCGGGGGGGGGGGGGAATAACTAGGTTAGTTAGATAATGACGCTTTCCCGCCCTTTTTTTCGGGGGGGGCAGGGCGGCTTCACCTTGATGGAGAAAAAGAGAGCGGCGAAGCCGAGGCAGCAGTAGTTCATGTAGGTTAAACTAAACGCCGACCAGGTGACGAAGTCTTTTGGGGCCTGGACGACGACTTCGCCCAACGGGGGCGATACGGGCTGCATGGCAACGCGGGGCGGCGAGAGCGGTAGGAGGCGGCCGGCCGCTGAGGCGAAATGGGGCGCGGAGGGCGAGGGCCGAGGGCGGGTCCTGATTGGGCGGCGCCTGTGGCGGCAGCTGCGTGAGAGAAGCCGCCGCTTTCGATTCTGAGAAAACCACGAGGGGGGGGGGGAAGCGGGCCGCCGGGGGCGAGTTAGAGCGGGAACAGATTTGGTAGAAATGGAAACTCAGATGGGAGAGGTAGGCAGGAAGCTGTGGTGCTGCGACGGTTTGCTCCTGAACACGAAGCGTCGGCGGCAGCGACCCCGCTAAAATAATAAACGTTGACAGTTGGTTCCTTGGAGCAAGCGAGCTCAGGATCCGCTCACCTGAGGGCGCGTGGTGTCGCAACCCTACTTAGGGAAGCACCCAGGGTCCGGGGAGCTTTTATGTAACAAGCAACTAATTGTATTTTAATGCTCTGTTGAAAGCCGCCCAGAGTGGCTGGGGGAACCCAGCCAGATGGGCGGGGTATAAATAATAAATTATTATTATTATTATTATTATTATTAGGCTGTTGCAGGATTTCTCCCAGTAAATAACGACAGGCACGGGTTCTTTCCGAGGAAGGCCAAATTTATTCACCTGCGCAGGGGCTGCAGCGAGAATCATTTCTCAAAGTCTCCGCTCCGATAGTTTGCTGGGGCTTCCTGGTTTTATAGTGAGCAACAAACAGCTTTGAAAAAGCAGAACTTTTTCTCAAGCCTCCCCACCTCCTGTCCTGTCTGCCAAACTGCAAAGAACTTTCAGAGTCTTTCCCCCCTTGTTCGCCCAAACTGCATCTGCCAGCCTGTGCGTTTCTTGCCCAGACTGCCGACCTATGTAAGTTTAAAAACGGACACTAGTTAGCTCACCCCTTCTGACGGACGCGTGTCAGACTTCCCGGCATATGGGACCATTTTAATCAAAAGATGCTGTGTGTATGTTTCCAAGAGAATTAAGTAGTCCCATATATAGAAATGTTTAATGGATCTAGGGATATTTGGATCCCTTAAATGACTGACCTCCCAGCTTAACTTTATTCGTGTAAAAAATCATAAGAAAATTACATAAATCTACATGTTGAAACCATAATATTGAAGAATCCTACAAAAGGGGAACCTCAATATTTTAAGTTTTATACCAACAAGAAAGCAATTGACGCAGAATAAGGTAGGCATGTTTTTATTTGCTCAGAATTCACCCCAGACTTCATGTTTCAATACAGAAAAGCTGCAGGATACATCTTGAGTGAGAAACCTGTTGAACTGGAAAACTTAATGGTGTAAATTGCAAAGTGTTGATCACTTCTTCTACTTGGACTGACATTGATGCCGGAATCCAGCATCGCCTGAGCTCTGCAAGCGCAACTTTCTCCCGATTGAAGCGCAGAGTGTTTAAGGACCGGGACCAACTTTACTGTACACTTGTGAAACATGGACCATTTATTAACGCCATCTCCAAGTCCTCGAAAGATTCCATCAACGGTGTCTCAGAAAAAATTTGCACATCACTTGAGAAGACAGGCAAACGAATATCAGTGTACTGGAAGAAGCAAATATCACCAGTGTCGAAGCAATGATTCTTCAACATCAACTTTTTTGGACTGGTCATGTTCGGATGCCTTATTATTGTCTTCCAAAGCAACTACTCTATTCCCAACTCAAGAATGGAAAGCGAAATACTGGTGGACAGAAAAAGAGGTTGATAGGCGCTCTCAAGGCAAATCTAAAAAAAATGTAACATAAGCACTGATAACTGGGAAACACCGGCCTGTGAGCACTCCAACTGGAAGAAGAGTGATTTCTTACATCTGACACCATTTTCGTTATCATACATACATACAAAATCATGCTCTTTCATTTGGTTCCATTAAATTAATGATCCCCCAGTTAATTCCCCCCCAATTCATTCATTCATTCATTCATCCATTCATTTAAAAGTCATGATAATATAAGGATGTAGGCTGATTATTATATGGATGCTGGAGAACTATACAAAGGGGAGTCTCAGTGTTTTAGATCCTGAAAAATGTTCAGTGGTTTTATCAAGAAAATGTCCACACAGAATAAGGACTTAGTTTTGTTTGCTCAAAATTCATCCTATAATTCATGTTTCAATAAAGAAAAACTCCCAGTATACATCTTGAGTGATAAACCTGTTGAAGTAGAAAACAGATAATAAAAAATACTGCTTAGATCCCATGAGTAACAGGAAGAGGCAAGGCCACAAATTCAAAACTTGGAGAAAGAAAAAGCATTCATACAAACACTCTATTTTCTCAATAAAAGTCTCAAACTGGATGGCAAAGTTGAAGATGACATCAGAGTCTCTCTTCCACCTTCATAGGCAAACAGTGCTGAGACCTTTATATCTCCAGAAGTGCAGGATGTACCAGGTGTCATGTAGAATGTCTCCTTCCTTGCAAGTGAAAGAGTAGGGTAGGTACCCTCAGAAAAGAAAAGGCAGGAAAAGCTTACAAGAAGTGCTATAATGCTGGGGAAAATATTCTGCACACACTTTGGCACTGAGCCAACATTCAGTGGCAATTCCTCTTCATCTATTCTACACCATTGCTGCTATGCCTAGCTGGAGAGAACTATGGTGATGAAATGATGATGGTGATAAAAGCGATGAAGAATATGATGCTCAGTATCAGAGCTGTGATGTTCAGGTTTTTTGCAGTCCTGCCATAGGTAGCCGCAATTTCAGGATCTCCAAGCACTTTGTGATCCCTAGACTGAAAGTGGAGGGGGGGTGGAGAGAATTTTTGTGGGATGTTTAACACTGGTGCAGTCAATCACAACATTGCTAGAGTGTACACAAGGGATCTCAGTCCTCCAGCTAGAGTTTCCTGTACCTGGACTGAGATCACTTCCTCTATGTTACCAGAGGTGGGAGTGGCCTTACCTGTAGTACACAGATCTGCTGCCATTCTCCTCTCTCTTCTCCATCAGAACTTCGAGGATGCAACATCTCAAGAGAAGATGCACTCTTGGCTTCCAGCCGAGAGGGCCCAGGTGGAGCCTTCTCCCTTAAGGAGAGTCTCCACATGTATATACATTTAATCTAAGCTAGCCTGCCTTTCTGAGACTTGTAGAAGCTTGGAATGTCTGTGAGTAAAACCTTTTTACTTTTAAAAAGCATTGTGTCGTGTATTTACTTTTAAGAGGGAACTAGGGGAAATATATGCCAGGATCTGCCTTGTTAGAGAAGTTCATAGGAACTTAATCGCCACGTTTTGCTGCGTTTAATTGGGGATGAGAATCTCTGCTAGTTTGGAGCTTGTTAGCACAAGCTGGGATAGGAAATATTAATCAATATTCCCTCATCCACATTCCCACTCATCTCCCACAAAGGGTTATGGGCCCAGAACTGCGTATTTTGTGTATTTTTAAAGGATTGCTTTGGATTGTGATTTTTGGCAGAGTAGAATTTTTTCTGTTTCTACTTCCTGGTAAGCACATGGTCTTTTGTTCTCCATTGTGCTGTGAAAGGGGGATTGGTGACCCCTCCCCTCCCTCAGAGCTCACAGACCTCAGAGGCAGTGAAGATTAGTTTGTATTTTGAGATTTTTGAGTTTTGATTTTTGAATTTTAGCCATTTTTGGGAATTTTGAATTTTTTGGAAATTTTTCAAATTTTTCAGGATTAAGATGGCAAGCTCAGGATTCTATAGTGAAGCAAGATCAAACTTTATGCTGCTGAATGATCATAATTTTGTGCAATGGAAGCAGCGTGTTTTAGTGCATCTTGGTGCAAAGCAAGTGCTTGAAGCGGTGAAAGATCCCAAACCTGATTTGGCTGATCTAACCTCAGATAATTTAACCAAGATAGCAGATTGGGAAAAGCAGAATAATGAAGCTAAGCACATAATTTTGAGCAGTTTGAGAGATGAACATTTATCATTGATTGATTATGAAAGTGATGCATCTCAGATTCTAAAGGATATTGAGCGTGTTTATGCACAATCAACAGAGAACTCTTATAGACATTTATTAGAGAAACTGCTAAAGCTGAAGATGAATTCTAGGGAAGAATTCACAGGGCATTTTAAGGACTTTAATGAAATTGTTCAAAAGATTGCCCTAACTCCCAGAGCTTTTGATGATACAACAAAAGTGACTTTCATGTTGGCATCATTAGGGCCAGAATTTGCTTCATTTAAGAGTGTAATGGACCACACAAGAGATTTGACTTTTAATGAACTAGCCAATCACTTAAGAGAGGAATGCAGAGATTACCTTGATTCTTCAGAAAGGAATCCAAGGAGAAAAGAAACAAGCTATGTTTCTAAGCAGTTTCCCAGGTCCAGGGAGATGTCCAATGAATTAATATGCTATAACTGCAATTTAAAAGGGCACATAGCAAGGAGTTGCAAGAAGCCCAAGAATAAGTCCTGCCCCTTTCAACCAAAAGATGAAAAGAAGGGGGGTCACGAGTGTAAAATGTTACTGCAAGAAAAGAGTTTAAATGTGCAAAGAAATGAAAGGAAATGTGACCAATTTATTTTAGATTCTGGAGCTACAAGCCATTTTGCGTATAAAAGAGAATATTTCAAAGAGATAAATGATAGTGAATGGACTGAAATCCAGATTGCTGATGGAAATGTTCTAAAATCACAAGGTACAGGTTCAATGCATTTGAAATTCAAGGTAAACAATGAATCTCTTGAAACAACTGTGCCTAAAGTTCAATATGTTCCAGAACTGAACTGTAACTTGCTTAGTGTGTCTGCTTTAGACAAGAATGGTTTCAAGGTTACATTTGCAAATGGAGAATGCAATGTAACGAAAGATGATGAGGTTTACATTCAAGGGAAACTTATCAATGGTGTGTATGAGATTAATGTTTCAGAAAACCAGTCAGCACAAGTGGCTCAATCCAAGCAGAAGGAAGAGGCAGATCTGGAGCTGTGGCATCGAAGACTGGGTCACAGAGATATCAGAGTCATCCAGGAACTGCAGAATGGAGATCTTGTGAGAGATCTACAGGTAAACAAAAGTAACACACCCACACCAAAATGTGTAACTTGTGTAAGTGAAAAAGGAGTCAAACCTTCTTTCCCACGTTGTGCAGAAAAGAGAAGCACAAAAGTTCTGGACACTGTGTACACTGATTTAGCTGGACCTATAAATATACCTTCTTTAGGAGGAAATAGGTATATTCTGATATTTTTGGATGATTATTCAAGGTTTTCTGTGGGATACTTTCTCAAACAGAAAAGTGAAACAGTGGAATTGTTCAAAGAATACGTAAATGTGGTCAAGAACAAATTCCAGCAAGCGCCCACCACGCTAATTTCCGATAATGGTGGGGAGTTTTGCTCACGTGAAATGGAAGCCTTCATGGCTCAGGAAGGCATAGCCCATGTGATCACAGTTAGCTACACACCTCAACAAAACTCTATTGCTGAGAGGAAATTTAGGTCCATCCTAGAGATGACAAGGTGTATGTTAAAAGGCTCCAACTTGTCGAAGAAACTGTGGGGTGAGGCAGCGAATTGCGCGATTTATTTACAGAACAGACTGCCAACAAAAGGCACAGAGCGCACGCCATTCGAACTTTGGAATGGAAGAGCCCCAAATTTGTCACACATACATGTATTTGGAAGTTTGTGCTATTATCACATGCCCAAGGAGCACAGACACAAACTTGACTCCAGAGCAAAGCCTGGTATCCTAGTTGGATATGCCTCTGGAGGAAAAGGCTACAGAGTTTTGGACTTGCAAACAGGGAAAACAAGTTCACATCACGTGATTCATTTTGATGAGTATGAAAAGGCTGACCCAAGGAACACAGCAATTGACTGTTCCAATGAGCCACCAACAGAGGAGTTTGTAATTTTTCCTTTTGAAGCCATACCAGAAACTAACCTACCTCCTAGTGTTGTAGCACCCCCTACAGATTACACCCCAGAAGATGCGGAGGATCAAATTGCAGAAGGCTCCAGAGATGTAGAGGACCCGTATGAAGGGATCCCACCATTGGAAGAAGCTGAGGAAGCTGGTACGGTTCAGCAAGAACCAGAGGTCAGACGTTCCTACAGGACCAATAAAGGCGTTCCACCACTACGACTGTCCTACTTTGCAGGGTCGGCGCCACCACAGGAACCTTCCACGTGGGAAGAAGTTCAACGGTTGCCAACTGCTGAGGCCAGTCTCTGGAAGCAAGCCGCGCAGGAAGAGATGGATGCACTTCATCGCAACAAGACCTGGACCCTCACAGAGCTACCTCCTGGTAAGAAGGCAATTGGGTCCAAGTGGGTGTTCAAGCTTAAGAAGGGGTCAGAAGGGGAGGTGCAACGCTACAAAGCTAGGCTTGTAGCACAAGGATTTTCACAGCAGTATGGCAAAGATTATGATCAAGTATTTGCGCCTACAGTGCGATATAGCAGCATTAGACTACTTCTAAGTATTGCAGCATCAAAAGGGCTGTCAGTGCGTCACATCGACGTAGCAACAGCTTTTATTCATTGGGAGATTTCTGAAGAGATTTATATGAAGCAGGCCAAAGGCTTTATCAAGCCAAATGAGGCACATCTTGTGTGCAGACTTCAGAAAGGAATTTATGGTTTGAAACAGGCTGCAAGAGCATGGAACCAGAAATTACATGAAATGCTGGTTCAGCTTGGGTACAAGCAGTCAACAGCTGACAAGTGCCTGTACACTAAGAACAGAAATGGACAATTCTCTTACATTCTGGCTTTTGTCGATGATTTATTAATATCAACGTCCAATGACAGAGACTATAAAGAAATAGTCAGACATCTCAACAAAGAGGTGGCAGTAAAGGAATTGGGACTTGTCCAGTATTACTTGGGAATTCAAATTGAGAGAGAAGAGGATGGCTCATTTTTTCTCAGCCAGAAGCAGAAGATAATAGAACTGATAGAAAGCATGCAGATGCAAGGTGCACACCCTGTCGCAACACCCATGGCCACAGACTTTCTAAAGAATCAACAAGATTCGAAGCTGCTGCCAGACAACAGCGAATACAGGTCAGCGATTGGTAAACTTTTGTATTTGGTTACTACCAGCCAACCTGACATAACTAGTGCAGTGGGGATCCTAAGCAGGAAAGTGAGTTCTCCTACTGAACATGACTTGGGTGGGGTCAAGAGGGTGGTGCGTTACCTCAAGGGTACAATGTATTGTAAATTAAGATTGCCAGCTGTAAGGGACCCTAAGTTGGTTGGGTACAGTGATGCAGACTGGGCTGGGGATAAGGCGGATTACAAATCCACAAGTGGTTATGTTTGGAAATGCACCTATCGTATGGGGCAGTTATAAACAGAAATGTGTAGCCTTATCGTCCACAGAGAGTGAATATATTGCAGCTTCGGAAGCATGCAGAGAGATCATCTGGCTGGATCAACTCCTGACAGTCTTTGGTTTGGTGAGAAAGGGACCTGTCAGCTTGATGGAGGACAATCAAAGCTGCCTGCAACTCGCGCAGACTGAAAAGTTCCTTGCACGTTCAAAACACATTGGGGTCAGATATCACTTCATTCGCCAGATGATCCAAGATGGACTAGTAGAAATGTCCTACTGTAGTACTCAGGAGATGACTGCGGACATTCTCACGAAACCCTTGCCACGAGAGAGTTTTCAGAACCTGTGTGTCAAGCTGCGACTCTGGGTGGTTCAATAAAGTTGTTTTATGTTTGTTAAATGTTGTTCAGACTGAGAAGGGGTTTGTGGGATGTATAACACTGGTGCAGTCAATCACAACATTCCTAGAATGTACACTAGGGGTCTCAGTCCTCCAGCTAGAGTTTCCTGTACCTGGACTGAGATCACATCCTCTATGTGACCAGAGGTGGGAGTGGCCTTACCTGTAGTACACAGGTCTGCTGCCATTCTCCTCTCTCTTCTCCATCAGGACTTCGAAGATGCAACGTCTCAAGAGAAGATGCACTCTTGGCTTCCAGCCGAGAGGGCCCAGGTGGAGCCTTCTCCCTTAAGGAGAGTCTCCACATGCATATACATTTAATCTAAGCTAGCCTGCCTTTCTGAGACTTGTAGAAGCTTGGAATGTCTGTGAGTAAAACCTTTTTACTTTTAAAAAGCATTGTGTCGTGTATTTACTTTTAAGAGGGAACCAGGGGAAATATATGCCAGGATCTGCCTTGTTAGAGAAGTTCATAGGAATTTAATCGCCACGTTTTGCTGCGTTTAATTGGGGATGAGAATCTCTACTAGTTTGGAGCTTGTTAGCACAAGCTGGGATAGGAAATATTAATCAATATTCCCTCATCCACATTCCCACTCATCTCCCACAATTTTAAACAGTATTAATTATGAAAGTTAACAATGGATATATATTTGTACGTGCTGAACGCCTAAAGCTCCAATAGACTTTCCATGGTTGTCTAATCTTATCAAAACACGCACTCCTCAACACTGACTTCAGCATGGGGGCAAGATGTAAGAGTTGCACATGTCTGTGGACTAGAGATAGGAGCAACTTTCAATCTAGGTTGCCCCATCTTCTTGGCCCCAGTCCCTGCGCCCCACTCTCACCCAGAGCTACCAGCCAGTTTCGTTTCTCTGCTGGGTAGGGTGGAAGAGAAAGCTGTTGTAACCACCACCAGATCCAGTCCTGCCAACAGCCACCCATGCTGATATCACCCTGGGAATGGGGTCTTCAGCACAAAAAATATTCCTCACCCCTTTAATACAGGAATTGTGATTGCCCCATCCTGTAGACTTGTTTAATATTTGTTACTAGTGAATTAAAGCCCGTTGAGATAACAGGCGCTAGCCCGGCAGCAGACGCGCACACCTTGCGGGGCGGGGGGCACAGCCGCGGCTCCTCACTCCCCCCCCCGCTCGAACCGTGCAGGGCGCCCACGCCGGGCCGGCCATCTTGGAGCCGGGCAGGAAGAGGCGGCTGCGCTCCTGCCGCCACGGAGGGAGGAGGCTGAGCACAGGGAAACCAGGGAGCCCCCCAACCCCGGACGCCCCCTCGGAGGCCGGCACCGCCGCGCGCGCCCAGCTCCCTCGCCAGCTCCGGCCGCGCAGGAGAAGAGCCGGGCAGGAGGGAGGGCGGGCGGGGGCGTTCCTCCTCCTCCTCCACCCCTTTGCGGAGAGGCCTCAGGCCGGGCGAAGGAGGAGGAGGCCTGAAGGGGAAAGGCGCCGACGGAGCGCCTCAGCCCCGGGGGAGCCCTTTCACCTCCGCGCTCGGCTTCCCACGGACGTTCCGCCCCCAAGGCGCCCTTGGCTGCCCCTGGCCTCAGGACTGAGAGCTCTGGCCGGCCCTGGGGAGCGGCAGCTTCACGGCGCAGCCTTGGGCAGCCCGAGAGCCAGGAGGTGTCGCGGGGAGAGTGGCGGACTCCGCCAGGAAGCCCCCGCCGTTGCAGCTGTTCCGGGCGGTCGGAACAGGAGCCGCTCCTCAGGCAGCCAGCTTGCCCGCACGCCCTTTCCTGGGACAGGGACCCACCGCGGCCATAGCCTTGCGTGTGCTTGGCGAAGCTCCTGACGACGGCCTCGACGGCCTCCCTCAGCACGGCGGGTGGACCCGTCGCCGCGGCTCCCGGGGGGCTGGATCCGGCTGTCACGGCCGGAAAGAGCGACGGCGGGAGAGGTGGCAGCGGAGGCGGCCAAGCTCCGTGCGAGGCGGCGGCACTGACCCAAATGACGCTGCGCCTGCACACGGCCGTCCTCTCGGACACGCCCCCTCTCCGCCCGCTCCAATCCCTGGCCGCCCGAAGTCTCTGCGTCCTCCAATCCCTGTGTCAGTGGAACGCACGCGCACTTGCGATTTCCACTGACACACGGAAAGTACGCACGGACACAGGCTCTTTATTATATAGGATTCCATCAATCCATTATTAGAAAACATTTTGAGAACAAACAGCTATTGAAATACAGCTATTGAACAAACAGCTATTGAAAAACATTTTGAGAACAAACATCTATTGAAATACTTTATAAGCTTGCCTTAAAATAGCATTTCAGTCATTCTGAAAGAAAAGACACACAATGTTGAACTTAAAAGCTACTAACTTGAATGCTTAGTAAAAGAAAGTATGCATGTACAGAAAAAACTGATGCACAAATTGAGAGTGGCAAGAAGAGGAACAAAATATGAAGGCACATTTGCTGGAGAATGGTGGTGCTTTAATTTGTTCACAAATACTCCAGAAAACCAAAGACCAGTTCCGAAGGTTTTTCTGCTAACTTGTGGATCACTTAATAAGAACACGTTTTACAGATGTATCCTGTTATAAGCATGGTGTACAAGTTTTCATAATGTACTTTCAGGGGTTTCTGGGGAAACTTCAAAGGAAAAAGGGTGGTGGAGGACAATCCTTTCAGTGCTTGTTAAGAGTTTGCACTTTTCAGGGCTCATATGTATACTAGAGCTGTATGGCAGACAGGAATTCAACAGGTAAAGTGTTCCTTAAAACAAGCTGTTGGGAACCTGCATCTGTTGAACTTCAACTTCCTGAATTAGGAAGTTTTTAATGTTTGATTATTTACTATGTTTTATATATGCTGTAAGCCGCCCAGAGTGGCAGGGGAAACTCAGCCAGATGGGTGGGAAATATTATTATTATTATTATTATTATTATTATTATTATTATTATTATTCAACCTGTCTAATGAACCAATAGAGGAACCCAAAAGTGGTAGTGAGCCTAGGATGGGAGACAGAGGAAATAAAGAGAACTGCCTCACAAAGATAGGTGAATGCTCCAGTAAACAAAACAGAAAAGCAAGCAAGAAATACTACCCAGTCACGGGGAGAGAGATAAGTGAAGACTGCAGTGGAGGAGATAGAGAGGAGACCCGCGCAGCCCTCGTGCGCTGCCTCACCTTGATGGAATAGAAGAGTGCCGCGAAGCCGAGGCAGCAGGTGTTGAGAAACGAGAAGCTGAACAAGGACCAGAGCACATGGTCCTGGGGCGGCGGGGCGGCGACCCTTCCGGCGCGGTACTAGGGATACAGCGGTGCGCTCGGCTGCATGCGGATGGCGACGGGGTGGTGTGGAGCCGAGTGGCGAAGGGATTCAGCCGGAGGGAGAGAGGCGGGAGGGAGAGAGAGAGCGGGTCCCGCCTTCGGGCTGTGACAGGCGCTTCCCTGAACCTCTTTCGGAGAAGACGAGACCAAAGGAGCGCAGCGATGGAGGGAGGGGGACGGATTTGCGCGCGCAGGGGCTGAGCCCGCTTGGAAGCCACCTTCTTCCAGTTATGTCAAGTAGAAACGGTTGTATTCAACAAGCAGGTGGCGATGTGCTGCACCCCTCCTTTTCTGATCCTTTACTATCGGCTTGGTGTTCCTGCTAGCTTGTCTTCAGAGTGGAAAGGAAATCTCTGTAGGCTTTCAGCAAGTGTAATCTACGCTACGTGGGTCCGTAATATGCTGTGGCAAAACACCTCGGGACTGTGGGAATGTTTTGGAACGTGGATGGAGATTTATAATTTAATATATCTCATCCTAACTTGCTCTTGCAAGTTCAACTAGCAGAGTAACATTCCCTTTTAAAATA
Organism: Darevskia nairensis; assembly: GCA_034642065.1. Classification (NCBI taxonomy): domain Eukaryota; kingdom Metazoa; phylum Chordata; class Lepidosauria; order Squamata; family Lacertidae; genus Darevskia; species Darevskia nairensis. The sequence goes on from JAWWNI010001008.1 coordinate 461,099, forward strand.
CACACAGCGGAAGTTGCTTTGATTCGCTAGAATCAACTTAATCTAGTTTCCTGGTTTATAACTATATATTTCCCCTTTGTCCCTCTTAAATAAGACACAACACACATCTTCTATAAAAAGATATAAAAGGTTTACTCACATATATCCAGCTCAAGACAGATCCCAAAGAAGGCAGGCTTATTCTTAGTAAAGATATTTACAATAGGAATCTCTCCATGTGGGAGAGAAGTCCATTAGGCCCCAGTTGGCTGGAAGCCAACTGAACATCCTTCCTAAGATGTTGCTTTCATGAGGTAGTACAGGGGTGTCAAACTCAAATTCATCGGGGGCCGCATCAGCAGTTTGGTCACCCTCAAAGGGCCGGTTGTATCTGTAGGACTATGTGTCCACTCTTTATTATCATAAATTATTGTCACTGCATTCAATTATTACTGTTTTTTGTAATAATGTAAGTAATAACTAGCTCTGAAAGTAGAAACATAGTCAGAATAATGGCAAGTAGATATTCAAATGTACAATTATTGTACAATTTATTGAAAAATGATTTTTGGTAACAGACAGTAATTTTTTTTTTAAAACATACAAAATATTGAGGGGGCTGGGCCCCTGCAAAATGGATGGGCATTGCCATTAAAATCAATGGTTGGTGTGTGCGAGCCGCATCTTGTGATTATGCAGGGTGGGGTTTACCTGAGCCGCCCCCCCTCCTATTTTACTCAATTTGGCACCCCTGCTAGAGCTCGTTCTCAAGGATTCTGGGTTGGCGGAGAGGAAAAGTGTGTGTGTGTGTGTGTGTGTGTGTGTGTGTGTATGGGAAAGCTAGGTGTCCTGCCTCTTTGCAAAATCCCCAATGGCTGCACCTGCGAAAAAAGAGAGGCTCCCCATGCAGACGGCGGAGGCAGCAGCAGCACACCTGCCAGGACCTCCAGGTGCGCCCTTGAGGCCGCCTCGCAGCAATGGGGGAGCCGGGTTGGTCCACTGCACATAAGCGCCGCTTTACTCATTCCTAGGGTCGCCCTGCGAAATAATGGTTGTGCTGATGAGAAAAGTGTGTGTGTTTGGGGGGGAGTGCACCGGCCAAGGGTGCACAAAGAAGAATCGCCATCCACAATTAATAAATCGCAGGTCATATCAGCTCATCATCCGGCATCTCCCTCCCTCTCTTAAAAGTCTGCATGGGCGCTTATGTCAATTGGTTTTCTCTCCCTAGCTTAGATTTTCCCAAGCGAGCAAAAGAGAGATCTCCACCACCCCACCCCGCGCCTTAGCCTCTTTCCTGCGATCTTCTGCCCAAGATCCCTAAATCCAAAAGTGAAAGATCGCTCCAAACTTTTTTTTTTCGCGGCGCCCGGGAGATGTTGAAAGGGGGGGGTGAGTTGCGCGGGGAGGGCGAGCGAGAGGAGAGCGAGAGGGAGAAGCCGCCCTTGCGCATGTGCGAAGGTGTCCAAACTGACAATGCTGGAGAAGATAGCAAGCTTTGGGGTTGGGAGAGAGAGAGAGAAACAGAGTGAGTGAGAAAGAGAGAAAGAAAAGAGTGGAGGAAGCAGGAAGGGTGGGAAAAACGGAGAGAAAGAGAGAGGGGGGAAGCCCCTCCATTGATTTCCCTCCCCACCCCCCACCCCGACCCCAGATATCCCCCCCACCCCAAGCAACCATCCAAGCAACGTCCGTGGGATTTGGCAGCAATGCGATCCAAAGGCAGAGCGAGGAAACTGGCCGCAAGTAGGTGCAATCGCTCTTTCTGTTGCGCGCTCCCTTCTCTGCCCTGCTAGGCGTCCGGGAAAGATGTGGGTCCGTGGGGTGGGATGAAGAGGGCTCCGCTCTGGGTGGAGGGGCGGGGAGGGTGGGGGTCAGCCACTGGCCCCACAGATCCAGCCCGCACCCGGCACAGAACTGGCGCCCGAGAGCCTCAGCTGCCCAACGTCCATCCACCTCGCGGCTGGTTTGCTGGAGAGAGAGAGAGATGGTGCGCGGCGGCGGCACGTTGGGTTTCTCTCCTCTCTCTTTTCTCCCCACTTCTTCGCCTCCGACACGGGGAGCGTGGGGGGGGGAGGGGAGAAGTCCCGGCTCTGCTCTCTGGCTTGGCTTGGCTGTGCCCGGCGCTGTTTGTGTGTTTGTCTGCCGGGGTGGCGGCGAGAGAGAGAGGGAGGGAGGGGGCGGGGAAGGATCGCTGGTGAACTTCAGCCGAGGTGGCGAAAGAGTTGAGGAAAAGTTCAGCCGCACCGAAGAAGAGCGCCGCAAGTTGCTTGCTCGCTCCGGCGAGGGAGGGAGCCAGAGAGCAAGGCTGCAAGGACACGGAGCGCCCCTAGTGGGCTCTGCCGGCTCTGTGAAATAAACTTTAAAAACAAGCGCGTGGGGAAGGGAAGGAGGGGAGGCCGCAAAAGCAGGAGGAGGAGGAGGCGGTGGTGGCAACCTGCAGCCCAGGAATTGGAGCAAGGCTGGCGGCCGGTGGAGGCTACACGGGCCACATGACAAGGTCTGGCGGGCCGCATTTGGCCCGCGGGCCTTGTGTTTGACACCTGTGAGGTAGTAGATCCAAGAGAGAGAGAATGGCTACTGACCTGTGGGTTTTGTTCTAACCTGCCCACTCCCACATCTAAAAGCCACTCCCACATCTAGCTGTAAGAGGAAGTTGTTTCAGTCCAGGTGACCAGGAAGTTGTGGCTGGAGGACTGAAACCCCTTCTAGCATTGTTGTACTTGACTGCTCTAGTGTTTACATCCCACAAACCCCTTCTCAGGCAAATACAACATACAAAACATAAACAACTTTATTCAACCACCCAGAGTCCCAGTTTGACACGTAGATTCTGGAAACTCTCTTTTGGCAAGGGTTTTGTCAAGATGTCGGCAGTCATCTCTTTGGTGCAGCAATAAGACAGTTCCACGAGTCCATCTTGCACCATCTGGCGTATGTAGTGGTACCTGACCCCAATGTGTTTGGTTCTGGCTAGGAACTTTTCACTCTGTGTCAGCTTCAGGCAACTTTGATTGTCCTCTAGCAGGCTGACAGGTTCCCTTCTCATCAGTCCAAAGTCTTTGATGAGTTCATCAAGCCAGGCAATTTCGCTGCATGCTTCTGTTGCAGCAACGTATTCGGATTCTGTCGAAGACAAAGCTACACAACTCTGTTTATAGCTTCCCCACACAACAGGTCCACCCCCAAACATAAAAACATGACCACTTGTGGATTTGTAGTCAGTATTATCCCCGGCCCAATCTGCATCAGTGTACCCAACCAACTTAGGGTCTCTGACAGCTGGCAACTTTAACTTACAATTTATTGTACCCTTCAGGTATCTAACCACCCTTTTCAGCCCCGCTAAATCATGCTCAGTGGGAGAATTCACTTTTCTGCTCAGAATCCCCACAGCATTAGCTAAGTCAGGTCTACATGTGGTAACTAAATACAAAAGTTTACCAATTACCGACCTATATTGACTGTTATCTGGCAACAGCTTCGAATCCTGCTGATTCTTCAAGAAGTCTGTAGCCATGGGCGTTGCAACCGGGTGTGCATCTTGCATCTGCAAATACTCAATCAGTTCATGAATCTTTTGCTTCTGGCTGAGAAGAAATGAGCCGTCTTCTTCTCTTTCCACTTAGATTCCTAAGTAGTATTTGACATCTCCAAGTTCTTTTACTTGTACCTCCTTGCTGAGGTGTTTTACTATTTGTGTATAGTCTCTATTATTAGCAGTAGCAATAATCAAGTCATCGACAAAAGCCAATATATATGAATATTGTCCATTACTTGACTTGGTGTACAAGCACTTGTCTGCGTTTCCTTGCTTGTACCCAAGTTGCACAAGCATACTGTGCAATTTCTGATTCCAGGCTCTTGAAGCTTGTTTTAGCCCATAGATTCCTCTCTGGAGTCTGCATACGAGATGCGCCTCATTTGGTTTTGTGAAACCTTTAGGTTGTTTCATGTAAATTTCTTCAGAAATTCTCCCATGTAAAAACGCAGTGCAAATGTCAATGTGCTTCACGTCCAATTGTTTAGAGGCTGCAATGCTCAAAAGCATTCGGACGCTACTATATCTTACGGTTGGTGCGAAAACTTCGTCGTAATCTTCACCAAAACGTTGTGAAAAACCTTGTGCTACTAGCCTTGCTTTGTAGCGTTCCACTTCCCCTTCTGACCCCTTCTTAACCTTGAACACCCACTTGCACCCAATGGCCTTCTTACCAGGAGGGAGCTCTGTGAGGGTCCACGTCTGGTTCTGATGCAGTGCATCCATCTCCTCCTGAGCGGCCTTCTTCCAGAGACTGGCTTCCGCAGATGGCATCTTCTGAACATCTTCCCATGTGGAAGGTTCCTGTGGAGACACGGACCCTGCAAGGCAGGACAGTCGTACTGGTGGCACACCTCTGTTGGTTCTGGATGAGCGTCTGACCTCTGGTTCTGGTCCCTGAACCGCATCAGCTTCCTCACCCTCCTCCAACGCTGACATGTCTCCATCTGAGTCCTCCTCTTCATCTCTGGAGCCGCCAGGGGTCTGGTCATCTGCGTCTTCTGGTGCATCGCCTGTAGGGGGTGCTATGACACTAGAAGGCAGATTAGTACCATGTGGGGTTTCAGAAGGAAAGTTTATGAGTTCTTGAGTCCATTCTGACTCCTTGGAGCAGCCAATAACAGTGTTCTTTGTGTCTGCTTTTGCATGTTCATCAAAATAAATTGCATGGTGCGCACTCACTTTGCCTGTCTGTAAGTCCATTACTCTGTATCCTTTGCCTCCAGCCGCATATCCCACTAAGATACCTGCTTGTGCTCTGGAGTCAAGCTTGTGCCTCTGTTCCTTGGGCACGTGGTAGTAACATATACTGCCAAATACACGTATGTGCAACAGACTAGGCACCTTTCCATGCCAAAGTTCAAATGGTGTGCGCTGTGTTGCCTTTGTTGGCAACCTGTTCTGGAGATAGACAGCTGTGTAAGCAGCATCTCCCCACATCTTCCTAGGCAGGGATGCTTCCTTTAGCATACACCTTGTCATTTCCATAATGGATCTGAACTTCCTTTCAGCTATGGAGTTCTGTTGTGGCGTGTAAGGAACTGTGGTTACATGTGTGATTCCTTCCTTTGCCATAAGGGCTTTCATCTCATGTGAGCAGTATTCTCCTCCATTGTCAGACATTAAGACACCTGGAGCTCTTTGGAACTTGTTCCTGACCATGGCAATGTAATTCTTGAACATTTCTACTGTCTCACTTTTATCTTTGATGAAATATGCCACACAATATCTTGAAAAATCATCAATAAATATCAAAATATACTTGTTGTGTCCAAGTGATGGAACACTGAATGGCCCACACAGATCTGAATGCACAAGATCCAGAACTTTTGTACTCCTTTGTTCTGTGCAACGTGTAAAAGAAGGTTTTACTGCCTTTTCAGTAACACAAGTTATGCATTTTGTTGGAGCCTGGTTGCTGCTCCCTTTTACCTGCAAACCTGTGACAAGATCACTTCCCTGTAGACTCTTAATGATGGTGGTATCTCTGTGTGCAAGTCTTCTATGCCACAGCGTCAAATCTGCGTCATCCTTCTGGCTGGAGCGTGCCACTTTTGCAGACTGGTTCTCTGAAAGAATAACCTCATATACACCATTTATTAGATTTGCTTGAATGTACACTTCACCATCCTTAGTTACATTGCATTGTCCATTCTCAAATGTGACCTTGAAACCTTTCTTGTCCAAAGTGGAGACACTGAGTAAATTGCAGCTCAGTTCTGGTACATACACAACATTGGACATTCTGGTCCTAAAAGATTCATTGTTTACATTGAATTCCAAATGCATTGAACCTTCACCTTTGGACTTCAAAACATTTCCATCTGCAACCTCGATTTCAGTCTCTTTATCATTTAATTCATTAAAACAGTCCTTTTTAAAACTATAATGGCTGCTGCATCCAGAATCAATAATCCACTTATTTTGCACATTTTCATAATTTCTCACAGCTAAGCTCCTTTCTTGTAATAGCATGTTGCGTTCAAATTTCCCTTTTCTTTCTCCTTTACTTGGGAATCTTTCTCTTTAGCTTTTGGCGCTTTACAATTTCTGGCTATATGGCTGGTTTTATTACAATTGTAACATGTTACATTCTTGTGTCCATCTCTGGACTGTGCAGGCTGTTTAAAAACATAATTGCTGCCTTTACTTCTAGTGCTCCTTTCTGGGGAATCAAATCTCTTTCTGCATTCCTCTCTTAATTCACTGGTCAGTTCCTTAAAGGTTAGATTCTCTTTATGATTAATTAAACTGACAAATGCATCAAAATGCGGTCCTAATGAGGCTAGCAGAAATGATACCTTTGTTACTTCATCAAAAGATTGTGGAGTAAGTTCAAGCTTTTGAATAATTTCTGTGAATTTATCAATATGCTCTGAGAATTCTTCTTTTGAATTCATTCTCAGCCTAGTTAATTTGCCCATCAATGTTCTGTAGGAGTTCTTTGTAGATTCTCCATACATGCGCTTGTAACGATCACCTTAGAGAGTGGCTTGGTTAAGAAAGGGTTAACCAGTTTGACAGTTTAGAACCCAAGGGGAGGGGCTGAGTGGAAGCATAAAAACCCACCCTGAGGGAGAGGGAGAGAGTGTTAGTTTGTGGGTTTAGGAGATTAGGAGGAGAGAGAGAGCTGGGAGTGTGGTGGTTTTGAGAGGTGGTGGTGGTTTAGAGATTGGACAGTTTGAGATTAGGCAGGATAGTGGTTTGAGAGAAACATTAGTTGATATTTAGAGGTAATAGGCCGGTAATATATTTAGAGGTAATAGGCCGGTATAGGACATCTGATTTAAGCATATGAAAGACAAGTTTTATTCTGTAACCATAAGCATCTGTACTTTCAATAAAGCAACTTGTTTTTAGTTCCAAACCATATCCGTGTCTCTATTAACAAACAGGTACCAGTGAGAGCACTGGTTGGTGGCAGCAGAGTACCATTTGTCGTAGGTGCAGACATCAATAGACCGTGAGACGTCCGGGGGTGCTGCACAGGTCGGGGTGACCGCGACATATAAAAGTGGTGGCACAGCGGCGGGATACGATCCGATACGATCGGTAGGATCTGAGAGATCCGTGGAAATTGTGTGAAATTGAAAACCAGTCAGTGAGACTCTACATTCCAGTCAGGAAAGGGACTAGCATACGCCTGAAAGGGAGCGAGTGTAAATCCAGAGTGGGATTACCTGGCCCTAGGGGGTAGTGCAGTGACGCCTAAAGACTGGGAGATTGTAGGAGGATCAGATACTGGCTTTTAATTTAAAACTATTTCAGGTTGAGAGGTCGTGGAGGTCGGAAAAGTACGCTGTGAAGGGTTGAAAGGAATAGCCTAAGGCGTGACTTTAGACCTGATACAAAAGAACCAAGCCTGAAGGAATAGTTTAAAGAACCATTCTTTTGAGTCCAGTAAAATTATATAAACCACCAACAAACTGAACATGCCACCTAAAAAGAATAGACCAGCTGTGAGAGATGTGGAAAGCTCAGAAGACGATGGAGCTCCACAAATAATTGAACCAAGTGCTGAGGTAGTTGATAAAACCCCATCTGAGGGGGTGGTTCTGAATGTATCAGAGGAATTTGAGAAGTGGAAATTGGAGAGGGAATATAATTTGAAATTAGAATTAGCCAAGTTACAGGCTGAGGAAAGAGAAAGAGAAAGAGAAAGAGAAAGAGAAAGAGAAAGAGAAAGAGAAAGAGAAAGAGACAGAGACAGAGAAAGAGAGGAAAGAGAAAGAGGGGAAAGAGAAAGAGACAGAGAAAGAGAAAGAGAGGAAAGAGAAAGAGGGGAAAGAGAAAGAGACAGAGAAAGAGAAATAGAAAGACAATTGAGGGAAAAGGAAATGGATTTCCAACTAGAAGTGAAACGAATGGAATTGGCTGCTCTGGCCAATCAAAATAACAGCAACAACAGTATACCTCAAACTGTTAACAAAATAGATTTGAAACGGTTTCCTGAATACAGGGGCAAAGATAGTCCTGAGGCTGAAAAGATGTTAATCTTAAGGGCTAGAATAAGTGGGCCATTAGTGGACATTTATTCCCAAATGCCAGAAGAGCAAGCTAAAGACTTTGAAGCTTTTAAAAGATTAGTTTATACATGTTTTGGCATTACTTCGGAACAGCTTCGGCAGCGTTTTAGAAGCACCATTAAACTGCGTGAAGAAACTTTCGCTCAGTTAGGAGCAAAAATATCTAATTACTTAAACAAATGGCTGGAACAGGTGAGGGCGGATTCAGTATCCAAAATTAGGGAGGTGATCGCCCTTGAGCAATTTTATGAGGTCATTAACAGCCATTTAAAATATTTGATAAAAGAGAAAAATCCTGCAACCATTTTAGAATGCTACCATTCAGTGGATTTGTAACTGGCTGACTGACCGAACCCAAAGGGTGCTCATCAATGGCTCCTCTTCATCCTGGAGAGAAGTGACTAGTGGGGTGCCACAGGGTTCTGTCTTGGGCCCAGTCTTATTCAACATCTTTATCAATGACTTGGATGATGGGCTTGAGGGCATCCTGATCAAGTTTGCAGATGACACCAAATTGGGAGGGGTGGCTAATACCCCAGAGGACAGGATCACACTTCAAAATGACCTTAACAGATTAGAGAACTGGGCCAAGGCAAACAGGATGAATTTTAACAGGGAGAAATGTAAAGTACTACACGGGCAAAAAAAATGAAAGGCACAAATACAGGATGGGTGACACCTGGCTTGAGAGCAGTACATGTGAAAAGGATCTAGGAGTCTTGGTAGACCACAAACTTGACATGAGTCAACAGTGTGATGCAGCAGCTAAAAAAGCCAATGCAATTCTGGGCTGCATCAATAGTATAGCATCTAGATCAAGGGAAGTAATAGTACCACTGTATTCCGCTCTGGTCAGACCTCACCTGGAATACTGTGTCCAGTTCTGGGCACCACAGTTCAAGAAGGATACTGACAAGCTGGAACGTGTCCAGAGGAGGGCAACCAAAATGGTCAAAGGCCTGGAAACGATGCCTTATGAGGAACGGCTTAGGGAGCTGGGTATGTTTAGCCTGGAGAAGAGAAGGTTAAGGGGTGATATGATAGCCATGTTCAAATATATAAAAGGATGTTATATAGAGGAGGGAGAAAGGTTGTTTTCTGCTGCTCCAGAGAAGCGGACACGGAGCAATGGATTCAAACTACAAGAAAGAAGATTCCACCTAAACATTAGGAAGAATTTCTTGACAGTAAGAGCTGTTCGACAGTGGAATTTGCTGCCAAGGAGTGTGGTGGAGTCTCCTTCTTTGGAGGTCTTTAAGCAGAGGCTTGACAGCCACCTGTCAGGAATGCTTTGATGGAGTTTCCTGCTTTGCAGGGGGTTGGACTGGATGGCCCTTGTGGTCTCTTCCAACTCTATGATTCTATGATTCTATGATTCTAGAAGCTGCTACGCTGGCCGATAATATAAATGAGATTAGGGATCACGCGTATAGTGCCCCAAGAAATAAAGAAAAACATTGGGAGGTTAATAAAAACAAAAAGACCTCATCCCACACAAAATTTACCTCAGAAGCAGAGAAAAAGGGTTTCCCCTCAAGACCAAACTCACCTCAAAAGGCATCACTATCATCAGGGATGGCTGAGGGAAAAGTTAATAAAGTTGGTAGGGGAGATAGGCCTAACTTCGTCTGCTGGGAATGCGGGAAATATGGCCATAAGCAAACACAATGTAGATATGCAGCAGGGAAAACTGAGATAGATAATAACACGTCACCCAAAAAGACATATTGTGTCCAAACAGTGCAGGAAGCAAGGGACACTGTAGTTGCTACGGCGACAGAAGACACGACCAGGCCGAAGCCTGTAGAAACAGTAGAAGCCAAGGTTCTGCAATGTTATACAATACAGCAGGATGGTGATTTATTAAAAAGAACAGGCGATGAAATTTATGTTGAGGGCGTGAGTTACAGGGGGTTGAAAGATACAGGATCTCAAATCACTATATTACACAAGAATATTGTGAACAAAGACGCCTTTATTCCAGGGAAACCTGTGACATTAAAAGGCATATCAAAACACCCTGAAGTGTTACCCGTAGCTAAGGTACACATGACCTATAAGAACTGGTCAGGGGACTGCCAAGTGGCTGTGTCAGAAGAAATCCCAGCCGCAGTATTGATTGGGTGGGATCTTATAGACCGCGTGCAGAGTGCTTTTGTACTAACCAGGGCTCAGAGCCAGCGTCAGTTGTCTGACAGGGAAGAAACTGATACAAATGTTGAACAATCATCTGATACAATGTTAGTACCTCTAACCCAGAGTCAAGCCTCAAGTTTTGCAGACAAGCAAAAAGAAGAGACAGACTTAATGCCATATTTTGAAGCGGCTGCAACCAATAAAATATTAACTCCTGAGAGCCCGGAGCGCTTTATAATAGACAGGGGATTACTATACAGGGAAGTTCTCATGGCACCCAACAGAGGGGGTGGAGAAATTCAACAGCAACTCATAGTGCCCAGTGAGTACAGGAGAAAAATAATCCAACATGCACACAGCAGTGTGTTTGGGGGACATTTGGGGATAACCCGAACAAAGAGAAGGGTGGCCCAGAATTTCTATTGGCCTGGAGTGGGACAACAGATAAAGCGCTTTTGTCAGACTTGCCATATCTGTCAACTTCAAGGCCATGGGCGGGACAAAACCAGAGCGAAGCTGTGCCCCTTACCTATAATTTCTTTTTCTTTTCTTTTTTATTATTTTATTAAGTATAAAAGAAAAAAAAAAGACAACAACAACAAACGAACAAAACCATAAAACATGAAAAGAAATACATCTTCACAAAACATACATACCCTCTCATCTCCTCCCATTACCACATACATCCTTTATCACAATCACTTTACATTCTTACAACTAATCCTTAAACACTAATATTCATACAACATCATTTCTAAACCACTTCACATCCATTCTAACTCCACACATTCCTCAATCCACATATCCTCAATCCTAAACTTCCTAAACATCATCACACTTCCCTTCTTTCCAACATTCTTACATACATTCCATAATACTAACATACATTCCTCACTCTTAATTTATAACCATCAGCATTCAATCCTATCCCATTTTCTATGTATTTTAATTCCCTCTTTCCCCCCTCCCCCTCCCTTCTACATACAAAATTTAAAAAGAAAAAAGACCTCCTACCGTTCTTTTTCATGTATTCTTTGTACTTTCCCCTTTATTTTGCGATTTTCATTCTTATTTATTATCTACCTAATATTAAACCATCTGTCCTAGAAAGGTAAATACATAATTGATTATTATATTTCACTCTTAATCCCTTATTCTAATCTATGCAGATCACCAATTCTGTGCTAATTCCCTCCTTCCCTAGATATACCTCTACATACCTCCATTCCTCTCTGATTCTCTGTTTTGATGTTCCTCTTATTGCTGCCGTCATTTTCGCTAAGTTCATATATTCAACCAATTTACAATGCCATTCCTGTAACGTTGGTATGTTCTCTGATTTCCAAAATTGCGCTAATAGCATCCTTGCAGCCGCACAGGCATACAGGAAGATATTCTTTCTGTCCCCCGGTATTATACTTGGTACCATACTTAACAGCATTGCTTCTGGTGTCTTGGAGAAGGTTAATTTTAACATTTTCTTTATTTTTTCATATATTAAGTTCCAATATTTTTTGATTTCTTCACACCCCCACCAACAGTGGTAATAATCACCTGGCTTGCTCTTACATTTCCAGCATGTGTTTGTTTGGGTTTTATATATCTTAGCTAATTTCTCTGGGGTTAGGTGCCATCTGTAGAAAAGCTTGAGCATATTTTCTTTGATATTTGTGCAGGCTGTGAATTTTATACTATCTTTCCAAACCCTTTCCCACTGTTCTAAATATATTACCCTTCCTATGTCTTGCGACCACTTAATCATTGTATGTTTTACCTCTTCCTCTTGCAAATCCCAATCCAGCAGATATTTATATAATTTAGCTAAGGGTTTCTTTGTATTTTCAATAAGTAGCTCCTGTAATTTCGATTTCCCCTCCAAGAACCCTATTTCCCTATGTTTCTTAAATATACTGTGAATTTGGGTGTAATTAAGCCAGCTCGTACATTTATCCTTTATTTGTTCATAAGTTCTTAGTTTCCATTGATCTTTGTCTTTTATTATTATATGCTCATATGTTAACCAATTTTCTTTTCTTTCCTTTTTAGATTTGTTCGTGATCTCAAACGGGGAAAGCCATTTTGGTATTTTCGGTTCCAGCCTGTCTTTGTAATTTAACCATATTTTTATTAAAGATTTTTTGAAAACATGGTCTATGAATTCTTTCGCAGTGCTTTTATTTTCTTGAATTAGGTATGCGTGCCAACCCGCTATATTCCTAAACCCCTCCAATTCCAACAGTTCTTCATCCTCCAATGTGATCCAATCCTTAATCCAACACAGCCCTGCTCAGCATAATATAGTTTTAAGTCTGGTACCCCCCAGCCCCCTCTTTCTTTGGCTTCAGTCAATAATTTATATTGAATTCTAGGTTTTTTATTTCCCCAAATGAATTTACTAATATCTCTTCTCCAAATTTCAAAATTTTCATTCTTTTCTATAATTGGCAACATTTGGAAGAGAAATAGCATTTTCGGTAGTACGGACATTTTGATTGCAGATATCTTTCCCATCATTGATAACTTTAATAATTTCCACCTTTCTAGATCCTTCTTAATTTCGTTCCAAATTTTTATGTAATTATCCTCAAATAGCTGTACATTTTTCTCCGAGACTATAATTCCTAAATATTTAATTTTTTTCACTATTTCCCAATTACAATTATTTCTTAAATTTTCCAATTCTCTACCTATAATATTTTTAACAATCATTTTTGTCTTATTACAATTAACTTTGAAACCTGAAACTTCTCCATATTTTTGCAATATCTTTTCTAATTCATTTATCCCTTCCTTTGGATCTTCTATCATTAAGATGATATCGTCTGCAAAGGCTCGGATTTTCCACATATTTTTGCCTACCCTAACTCCCTTTATTTCCTTATTTGCTTCTATTTCTCTTATTAAATATTCTATTGCCATTATAAATAATAATGGCGAAAGTGGGCAACCCTGTCGAGTCCCTTTCGTGATGGGAAATTCATCTGCAATCTCTCCGTTTACTATCAACCTTCCTACCTGCCTATTGTATATGGCCTTAACCCCTCTCAAAAAATCTCCTTCTATCCCCCTCTCTGCCAATGATTTTACCATAAAACTCCATTCTAAATTATCAAACGCCTTTTCGGCATCCAGAAATATCAGGGCGGTCTTTTTTCCGGGGTTCCATTCCAGGTAATCAATTAGGTTTAATACTATTCTCATGTTCTTCGCCATTTTCCTACCTGGAAGGAACCCTTGTTGATTATCTTCAATTATTCTATTTAAAATCCCTTTCAATCTCTCTGCCATTAACATTGCGTAAATTTTATAATCCGTATTTAGCAGGGATATTGGCCTAAAGGCTCCTGCTTGGGGATTGGGGTCGACTCCTTTTGAAATAAGGGCTATGTAAGCCTCTTGCCACGTGCTGGGTAGATTTCCTTTCTTCATTATTCCATTTACCAGGTTAGTATAAACATTTTTTAACTCTTCTTTAAAATTTTTATAGTGATGCGCTGTTAAGCCGTCTGTGCCCGGCGCTTTCCCCTGTTTCAATTTCCCAATAATTTTTTCAATTTCCTGGCTTGTAATTGGGCTATTCAAAATTAGTTTCTCTTCTTCCCTGATTTTTGTTAATTTTTGGTTTGCAAAGTACTCTCTCATTTCCCCCTCCGGAATAATTCTTCCTTTATATAGATTTTCGTAAAATTTCTTTAAACATCTTTTAATATCTCCTAAATCACTCAAATTCTTTCCTCCGTCTTTAACACTAATAATTGTTCTTTCTTTTTGTTTTTCTCTTAGTTGCCAGGCTAAGAGTTTCCCAACTTTACCTCCTGTCTCAAATGTTTTCTGCTTCATCCATTTAATTTTCTTTTGTATCTCTTCACCTAATATTATAGCTAATTCACTTTGCAATATTTTAATTTGATTTACCAATTCTGCTTTTTTTGGGTTATTTTTTAATTCTTTTTCCTTTTTCCCAATTTCATCTTTTATTCTATTCAAATTTGCTTCTCTTTTCTTCCTAATCAAATGCTTCTGCTGAATATATAGACCTCTAACATAGGCTTTACTTGCATCCCAAATTATCGGTAGGCTCGTATCTTTTTCAGTATTATTTTTAAAAAACTCAGTCAATAATCCTTTACATTTTTTTACAAATTCCTCATCATTCAATAGAGTATCCTCCATTCTCCATCTACCTCTCCCTTTTTCACTTTCTTTTATCTTTACCATAACTGGGTTGTGGTCTGATAGGGATTTTTCTAAAATTTTACATTTCTCGATCATAGGTACCAATCTTGTGGAGGACCAAATAAGATCTATTCTTGACAGGGACTTTTTGGCATCTGAATAAAAAGTATAATCTTTTTCATTTAGATGTCTAACCCTCCAGCAATCTACTAGTGCATAATTATTTACTAACTTATGGAAGGTTTCTGGCAATCTCCCGTTATTTTTCCGTTTCCCTGATCTATCTAATCCTGGTTCTACTACTCCATTGAAATCCCCCACAATCAATAATTCTTCTTGACCTACTAAATTCCCCATTATATCTCCTAACTTCTGGAAGAAATTTGTTTTACAACCATTTGGGGCATAAAGGTTAATTAGAACCAATTTCTCCTTCCCTATGTCCATTTTTATTACCACCACTCTACCCTCTTCATCTTGAAAGATTTTTTCTGCACTAATTCCATCCCTAACATATATCACCACCCCTTTCTTCTTTTTGACATTTGATGCAATGAATTCCTTACCGAGCTTGGTATTACATAACAGCCTTTCATGATTTTGAGACACGTGGGTCTCTTGCAAACAAATGACATCCCATTTACCTTTTTTTAATATATATTCAATTCTATTTCTTTTACCTTTATTATTTAGCCCGTTCACATTCCAGGAAATTATATTCAAATTCATCCTTTTATTCATTTTAATCCACCTCTAGTCTGTCAGTAAATGACTTAGTTTTCACAATATATCTAAAACTTACAGTAAGAATCAGAGAGTAAAAAGATATTAGTCCAATAACAATGATCACCACACACAAAAAGAACTATTTTTCATAAACCGATTAGTCTCTTCTTTAATCCTCCTCTTGATTCTCGTCTTCTTTCGATCCACTTTCTTCTAGAAATAGCTCTTTTTTATACCTACTACAAAATCTCTTGGTTTCCTCAGCTGTTCTCAACGTTTTTTTCCTCTCTTTAAAAATGAAGGAGACCCCTTCCGGGAACTCCCACGTGAACCAAACTCCTCTTTTCCTTAGGGCCTCAGTCAAAGTCTTGTAATTTTGTCTCTTCGCTGTCAGTCTCTTAGGAATTTCCTTGTAGATTGCTACTGTCTTCCCTTCAATTACTAACTCTGCCTGCTTCTTTCTCTGTAAGACTTTGTCTCTTAACAACATTGAGTTGAAGAATATTAAGCAGTCCGCAGGTCTCTTTACTCCTTTTGGCGCTCTTGTTTTATCCACCCTTAGTCTAAAGATTTTGTCTATATCCAGTAGCATTTCATTTTCATTCACAGCCAACCAGGCGGCCATTTCCTTAATGATTCTCTCATCCACCGATTCGTTACCAAGCTCCGGCACACCTCTCAGACGGAGAATGTGCGCCTTTTGTTTCATTTCCAGCATCGCCATCTGGTCCGCGAGTTCCTCTTGCATCCTCCATAGCTCTTTCCTTTCTTCCTCTTCTCTTCCTTGAGTTTTCTTGATTTCTCTATTTTCTGTTGTCAATTTTTTTAACTGTTCATCATGTTTGGATGTCTTTACATTCACCTCTTTCACAGCCATCTCCAACTCCTTATCTTTAGTATACAGGTCTTTAATTTGTGCTGACATACCTTCAATCGCTACTGTATTAGAGTTGATCGCTTTAGTATTAGCCTCCACCTTGCAAATTACTGAGTCCAATTTCTCATTTATTGTCTTCCTCATTTCCGCAATTGCTTTCCTGATGCTGTCTAGAGCGTCTACTTCTCCTCCCGCCGCCATTGACTGTCTTCTTGGTGATGGCCCACTGGTAGGCTGCACTGCTGTTGTTACTCCTTTTGCTGCCTTTACTTTAGTTCCCGTCATTCTGTAAATTTACAAGGCTTTGAATTATACACTTTTAAAAAAAGGAACACTTTCTAAGGTTTATTTCCTTTATTGGGAGTTCCCTGCCCCTTCTATTTTCAAGGGGCCATCTGCTTTATTTCTCCTTTTTTTATTATTCAGTTATATTGGTACTGATATTGGTAAGTTAACTCCCTTTGTTGAGTTTCTAGGGATCAGTCCATTCTCTTTTTATAAGGAAGGATTCTTAGAGAGTTTTGGGTTTTTAAAACGCTTTTCAATGGCACCAGTAGATGTCGCTGTAGGCCATAGGCTGTAGGCTGTGTGTTGTTAAACCAGTCACTTCCGCTTTCAGCCTCTCACTTCCGTAAAGAAGGCGGATATTGTTTCCTGTCCCTGTTACTCAGCAATGTCCTCCATTTTAATCTCCTCCTATCACCCTTCCTCTCTATTTCGTCCTTTCCCACGTCTTATTTTCAATCTGCTTCTGCCGTTCTCTTGGCTTAAACACTCAGCTTATTTCTCCCCTGTGTCTCCCTCGCGCCTAGACGCTTTGCAGCCTCCACCTCCTGTGCTGGCTCAAAGCTCGTCACCCGGCGCGTAGCTAATTTGTCTAAGTCGGCGTCCCTCCGGACCTGCTGTCTCCTTTAAGTACGTAAGTGACAGATGGCTCTCCTTATCGCAGCCCAACATGGGCAAGAAAGCAGTTCTCGGGTTACTCTAATCCCCCGGAGTCTCTCTCTATATTACTCTCTTTATTGCTATACTGCAATAAAAATTACGTTTCACACTCACGGGTTGTTCAGGGCTTGTTTCTTGAGCCCGAGGGCTTCAGGCGCTCGCTAGTCAGGTTCTCCGGTGCCCTTGCTAACTGCAGCGAAACGGAAAGCGTCTAGCTCCTCTCACGCCCCACCGAGATGGCAGAAAACGATGTCCGCGCGGAGTTTGCTTTTCCCCCGACTCTGCTCCTCCTTGGCTCCGGTCCCGCACCTTCGCCTTACCGAATTTGTTTCGTGGGGGGGTTGGATATCGGGCACTCCTCCACCCCCCTCCTGCTGCGGCCGCTTGCTGGGTTGCCTCACTATCGGAGGTTCCCCCTTTACGACCCGAGCCGTAGCGCGCCTTCGCCGGAAGTCGCCCCTTACCTATAATTTCTACACCATTTCAACGCCTAGGTTTAGATTTAGTGGGTCCTCTCCCAAAAGCCAGCCGAAAAGGGCATAAATATCTCTTAACGATCTTGGATTACGCGACAAAATACCCTGAAGCAATCCCGCTAAGAAATATTGAGGCGGAGACAGTAGCCTCTGCTCTAATTAATTACATGTGCCGGCTAGGTTTTGCATCTGAAATTGTAACTGATCTGGGAACCACATTCACCTCCAGACTCATGCAACGTCTGTGGGAGAAGTGTGGCATAAAACATCTGACTTCTACCGCATACCACCCACAATGCAACGGGTTGGTAGAAAAATTTAACCATACGTTAATAAAAATGATCAGGGCCTATGTGGCGGAACATCCTCATGATTGGGATGATAATATTCAAGCCTTACTGTATGCATATAGAGCAGTCCCACAGGAAAGCACAGGCTTTAGTCCTTTTGAGTTATTATTTGGAAGAAAAGTTAAGGGACCACTAGATTTATTACGTCTAAATTGGGAGGAACCACGTCAGAATGATCCAGATACCGTAGTTGACTATCTATTTAAACTACAGAATACACTTCAACGTTCACTAGAATTGGCAGGGAAAAATTTCCAGCAAGCCCAAAGTAAACAAAAAGTGTGGTATGATAAAAGAGCTCGCGTTCGAACCTTTGAACCAGGGAATGACGTTCTTTTACTTAGACCAATAAAAAGCAACAAATTGCAACTAGCTTGGGAAGGTCCCTATAAAATCATTGCAATAATGAATGACGTTAATTATGTAATTCAATATGGGGAAGGAAGGTAGTCCACGTTAATATGATAAAACCATATTTCAAGGCAGAGGGATGGACCTTATATGCAATTAGAGAGGATCCTCAGGATTTAGTAATACCTTGCTGGGAAAAGGAAGGGCATGCAAGCAGCATATCTGAGGTGAAATTAGACTCGCAGTTAACTCTGATCCAACAAAAGGAGGTCATCCAACTCCTATCTAAATTTGAGCACTTGTTTAGAAACCAGCCAGGGGTAGCTCATGGAGTGATGCATAAAATAGATACAGGGGATGCCAAACCAATTGCTATTAACCCCTATAGGATTACAGGCAGTTATGTGGACACAGTAACTAAAGAAGTGAAAGAAATTCTAAAAGCAGGGATCATTACCCCTTCTACCAGTGCATGGGCAGCACCAATCCTCCTATTGGACAAGCCAGATGGAACTATTCGTTTCTGTCTGGACTTTCGCCGTTTAAACCATGTGACGAGATCTGATGCTTACCCCATGCCACGTTTAGACAATTTAATTGAGACCATAGGAAGTTGTAAATATATAAGCAGTCTAGACCTTACAAAAGGGTATTATCAGATACCAATGGACCCAACAGATAAGGAGAAAACAGCTTTTCGGAGTCCAATCGGGCTTTTCGAATTCTCCGTGATGCCCTTCGGTCTCAAAAATGCACCCGGAACTTTTCAGCGTTTGATGGACAAGACCCTAGCGGGTTTATCAAGTATTACAGTAGCCTATTTAGATGACATTGCCATTTACAGCATGACATGGGAAGATCACAAGGCACATTTAAACCTTGTGTTGCAACGACTTCAGCAGGCTGGGTTAACTATTAAAGCCAGTAAATGCCACATTGGGGGTAGTTCTGTAAAATATCTGGGACACTTAATTGGGAATGGACATATCCAACCTTTAGCTGCTAAAATAGAAGCAATCTCTTCTTGGCCTACCCCAACAACCAAAAGAAAAGTTAGATCATTCCTAGGACTAGTGGGATACTATAGAAAGTTTATCCCTAATTTTAGTGAACTGGCCGCTCCTTTGTCCGATTTGACCGGAAAGAAAGTCCCTGACCCAATTGTTTGGACAGACAGTTGCCAAAAAGCCTTTGACGCTTTAAAAGGGGCTTTAACGTCACAACCTGTGTTAGCCACACCTGACTACAACAAAGAGTTTACTGTCTACACCGACGCATCCAACGTGGGAATCGGTGCAGTTTTGTGTCAGCCGGGAGCCGAGGGAGAATTGCACCCCATCGCTTACCTGAGCAAGAAGCTTTTGCCGAGAGAGAAGCATTTGTCGACTATTGAAAAAGAATGTCTAGCGATCATCTGGACACTTCAACAGTTAAAGCCATACCTTTGGGGAAGATCGTTTGTGCTGTGTACAGACCACTCACCGCTATTGTGGTTAAGATCCATGAAAAGCAATAGCAAGCTGATGAGATGGGCGTTAATCCTGCAGGACTTCGACTTCACCATCAAGCCCGTGAAAGGTAGACTGAACGTTGTAGCTGATGCTCTATCTCGAAAGCCAGAGACTCAGGACTGAGCTACGACTATTTCACCAACAAGCTTGTATGGTATTGCATGTTATTGAATTGTATTGTATTGCATGTTAATAAGTCCAAACCAGTGTTGCAACTTTCTTGTAAAAATTTACTGTACTTTATGATGTCAGAGTGGAAGGAACACATGGTAAGAATTGTAAAAGTTTATTCCAAGGGTTATATTTAAATGCCTTGTTTGATCAGGAAGGTCACTTGGAAAAGTCACCCTCCTGAGTCAAATTTATAAAGGGGGGAGGTATGTAACGATCACCTTAGAGAGTGGCTTGGTTAAGAAAGGGTTAACCAGTTTGAAAGTTTAGAACCCAAGGGGAGGGGCTGAGTGGAAGCATAAAAACCCACCCTGAGGGAGAGGGAGAGAGTGTTAGTTTGTGGGTTTAGGAGATTAGGAGGAGAGAGAGAGCTGGGAGTGTGGTGGTTTTGAGAGGTGGTGGTGGTTTAGAGATTGGACAGTTTGAGATTAGGCAGGATAGTGGTTTGAGAGAAACATTAGTTGATATTTAGAGGTAATAGGCCGGTAATATATTTAGAGGTAATAGGCCGGTATAGGACATCTGATTTAAGCATATGAAAGACAAGTTTTATTCTGTAACCATAAGCATCTGTACTTTCAATAAAGCAACTTGTTTTTAGTTCCAAACCATATCCGTGTCTCTATTAACAAACAGGTACCAGTGAGAGCACTGGTTGGTGGCAGCAGAGTACCATTTGTCGTAGGTGCAGACATCAATAGACCGTGAGACGTCCGGGGTGCTGCACAGGTCGGGGTGACCGCGACAGCGCTCAATATATTTTAGGATTTGAGATGCATCATCTTTGCTATTTATTAACGATAAATGCTTATTGCGAAGTCCACTCAAAATTATGTGCTTGGCCTCGCTGTTCTGCCTTTTCCAGACTTTAATCTTGGCTAAGGCTTCATCACTTGAACCTTGGGGCTTTGGTTTCTCTATCGCATCCAAAATATCCTTTGATTCTAAATATATCATTAAGCGCGTTTTCCAGTGCACAAAATTGTCCTCATCTAGCAGCATTAAGCTTGGCTTTTCTTCACTATAAAAACTGGCACTAGCCATCTTAAAATCCAAAATTTGGAAAAATTTCAAAATTCGAAGTTTTGTCAAAATTCAAAATCAAAATCTCAAAAATCTCAAAATGCAAAAAGCAAAAAGCCTCAAAAATAAATCTTCACTGCCTTTGGGTCTTTTGTGAGCTCTGAGGGAGGGGAGGGGTAGCTTAATCCCCCTTTCTCTAAACAATAGGACAAAGGACCATGCGGTCTGACCAGGAAATGCAATCAGAAAGAAGATCAGAAAAGAAGATCAGATTCAGGTGGGAGTTCCCACAAGGCCTCTCCTTCAGATACAAAGAAACAACCATTAAAGTCAAATCTGTACAAGAAAAAATAAAGTTTCTGGAAAAAAATTCAGTAGACTTTCCCGACGTGCTCCCCACAGGACCACTACCAGAAGGTGCCACAGGAGGATCTGACAATTAATAGAGATGGCATTGAGGCTTTTAACTTGGAACGTTAGAGGTTTAAACATCAAAGCTCGGAGGAACCAGGTCTTCCACATCCTAAAAAAGCAAAATTTGGACTTAATTTGTTTACAAGAAACACATGTGGTAAGACTACACAGAAGAATTTTGGAAAACCAAAAATTAGGACAAAATTTCATCTCTTCAGCAAAAGTAAAGAAAAGAGGAGTAGTGATCTATGCCAAGGAAAAATACAACCCTAAATTGAGATTTAAAGACGAGGATGGAAGATATGTTGCAATTGAAATAACAGTGCAAGGCGAAAAGTTTCTAATCTTGGGACTGTATGCGCCAAATGATGGAAAATCGGAATTCTACAAGGAAATTCACGAAAGGCTATTGGACTTCATGGATTACAAAATATTGATTTTAGGTGACTTTAATGTGGTAGCCTCCACATTAATGGACAGATCACAAAGAGCAAAGTTTACAAACGATGGAAGACTACCGAAAACCTTTTTCGAATTGGTGGACAATTTAGATTTGATAGATACATGGAGAATAAAGAACCCAATGGACACAGAAGCTACCTTTTACAGTGAAGCAACAAAAGCCTGGAGTAGAATTGACCAAATATGGGCATCCAGGGAGTTGACACCCAGGATGCTACGAGCTGAAATACATCCAAGAACTTGTTCGGACCACAATCCGATACAATTGGACTTAAGATTAACCCAAAAGGGTTCTTTCAGATGGAGAATGGATGATTCATTATTAAGAAATAAAGAAATCTGTGATAAGGCCCAAAAGAATATCAGGGACTTTTTTGAAATCAATTTAAATACAACGGTGGAAAAGAGAACAGTCTGGGACACAAGTAAAGCGGTAATGAGAGGATTCCTGATTCAACAGAAGGCAATAAAAAACAAATTGCAAAAGGAGAAAAAGGATAATATTCTACAACAACTTAAAGAAAAGGAAAAGCAATTGAGGATTAAACCAAAAGATGAAAGATTACAAAAGGAAATAAAACAACTTCAGGTGGAATTCTCCAAAATAATAAATTGGGAAATCGAATGGAAAATTAAAATGCTTAAACAAAAGACTTTTGATTCAGCAAACAAGTGTGGCAGACTGTTAGCTTGGCAACTGAAGCAGAGGCAAAAATCAAACACCATTACGAACATCATGGTAGATGGAAGGAATATAGAGAACCCGGCTGAGATCAGAAAGAGTTTTGAAAAATTTTACAAACAATTGTATAAAGAAAAAGAACAAGAAAAAGGAAGGATCGAACAATTCTTAAAGGAAAATGGCCTACAGAAAATCCCAGAGAATATGAAGAGCCCCCTAAACCACCCCATAACAACAATGGAAGTAGACACAGCAATAAATAATATGAAACTGGATAAGGCCCAGGACCAGATGGACTAACAGCAAAATACTATAAAACACTAAAAGGATGGCTGATTCAACCATTAATGGAAGTTTGCAACGATATACTAAGGGGAAGTAGGGCACCGGAGTCTTGGAAAGATGCATATATCACTCTGATACCCAAGCCAGATGTGGATCGGACGCAGATGAAGAACTACAGACCAATCTCCCTCCTAAATGTGGATTACAAAATATTTGCAACTATAATGGCTAGCAGACTCAGGAAGGTCCTAAAAGAGGTTATCCACAAGGACCAGGCCGGTTTTCTACCGGAAAGACATTTAAATAACAACATAAGGAATATTGTGGATATCCTCGAAAGACTGGAACAAAAGAAGGACTGTAAAGCAATCCTGATGTTTGTGGACGCCGAAAAAGCTTTTGACAACGTATCTTGGAACTTTATGAAAGGAAATTTACAACAAATGGAGGTGGGAGAAGGTTTTATGAATGGTTTGGAAGTGATCTACACGGAACAAAAAGCAAGGATCATCATCAATAATGTGGTATCAGACAACATAAGAATTGAGAAAGGAACAAGACAAGGCTGCCCACTTTCCCCTCTACTTTTTATAACGGTCCTGGAGGTACTGCTGAATATGATAAGGAAAGATTCAGATGTAAAAGGGGTGGCGGTGGGGGCCAAAGAATATAAGTTAAAAGCCTTTGCTGATGACTTGGTACTAACCCTACAAAATCCGGAGACCAGTGCTGTCAAGGCACTGGAGCTGATACAAGACTTTGGGCAAGTAGCAGGATTCAAACTGAACAAAGCCAAAACTAAGGTTCTAGGGAAAAACCTGACACATCAAGAGCAAGAGGAAATAGAGTCGGAGTTGGGCCTACAAATTGTAAAAAAGGTGAAATATCTGGGAATCAACATGACAGCAAAAAACCAGAATTTGTTTAAAGACAACTATGAGAAAGTTTGGAATGAAATTAAGAAAAATCTGGAGATCTGGAACAAATTGAAGTTGTCCTTGCTGGGCCGAATAGCAGTAATGAAAATGAATGTGCTGCCTAAACTACTATTTCTCTTTCAGGCAATACCGATTGTGGATAAGATGGAACCTTTCAAGAAGTGGCAGAAGGACATATCAAGATTTATCTGGCAGGGAAAAAAACCCAGAATCAAGTTTAAGATTTTAACAGATGATAAGAAAAGAGGGGGCTTTTCCCTGCCGGATCTAAGTATATACTTTGAAGCAGCGGCCTTCTGCTGGCTGAAAGATTGGTTCCTATTGGAAAATACAGACATACTGGACCTGGAAGGACATGATAACAGATTTGGATGGCATGCATATTTATGGTATGATAAGATCAAGGCCCACCAAGGCTTCAAGACACATATAATCAGAAAGGCTCTATTTAGAGTCTGGATGAAATATAAGGATCTGCTAGAAAAGAAAACGCCCAGATGGATCTCACCATTAGAAGCCAAGGCCCACAAGATGACAAATATGGAAGAGAACTGGCCAAAATACTCTGAAATATTAATACAAGAAGGCGAACAAGTCAGGTTGAAACCCTATGAACAATTAAGAGAAAAAGTCAAAAATTGGATACAATATCATCAATTAAATGAACTTTATAAGATGGACAAAAAAATTGGCTTCCAATTGGAAAAGTCCAGATTGGAAACGGAACTCCTAGAACCAAAAGTTAAAAATTTGTCGAGAATGTACAACTTGCTGCTGGAATGGCATACGCAGGATGAATTTGTAAAATCTGCAATGATAGATTGGGCTAAAGATGTTGGACACAACATTATGATGGCGGACTGGGAAAGACTATGGAGGACAGGAATAAAATTTACTGCCTGCAACTTGTTAAGAGAAAATATTATGAAGATGATATACAGATGGTATCTGACCCCAGTAAAGCTCGCCAAAATCTACCATTTGAAGGACAACAAGTGTTGGAAGTGTGAGAAATCGGAAGGAACATTTTATCATATGTGGTGGACCTGCCCGAGGTTGAAGGTATTCTGGGAAATGATATACAATGAATTGAAAAGAGTGTTTAAAAACACATT
Source organism: Darevskia nairensis (assembly GCA_034642065.1). NCBI lineage: Eukaryota > Metazoa > Chordata > Lepidosauria > Squamata > Lacertidae > Darevskia > Darevskia nairensis. The sequence continues at coordinate 485,780 of JAWWNI010001008.1, forward strand.
TGTAAAGAAACCAGAGTCCTTCTTGCTCGGAATGGTAAACCAAGAGATACCAAAAGAGGATCACACTTTCTTCATGTATGCCACAACAGCAGCAAGAATACTGATTGCAAAATATTGGAAGACAAAGGAATTACCGACCCTGGAAAAATGGCAGATGAAATTGATGGACTATATGGAACTCGCCGAACTGACCGGGAGACTCCGCGACCAGAGGGAAGAAGCAGTGGAAGAAGATTGGAGAAAATTTAAAGAATATCTTAAAAAATATTACAAAATGTGAAATGAAATAATGCCGAAGTTATAATAGCTTACAGATTAAGTTTTAGTTTAGTGAATTATTAACCAAGAAGTTATAAGATTGTTAAGAAGATTTATGTGTTTCTTTTTTTTATTTAAGTAGATATTGGAATTTAATGTATAAGAATTAAAATAAGTGAAAATTAGATAAGGAAGATTAGAAATAGTATTAATGAATTAGGAATGTAAAAGGGTGAAAGCGAAAATAGAATAAGAATGTTTAAGAAAAGAATTCTAAAGAATGGATTTAAATAGAATGTTAAAATGGGAAATGAAATTGCCAATAGAAATAATTGATAAATGAAGCACAGAAGGGTAGACAGGAGGAAGTCAATGTAAAATGTTAAGGAAAATAGAAAAGGAAGTTTATAGATGTTTGTTAAGTGTAGTGTAGTATTGTTTTAGTATGTTAGGTTTGTTTAGGTGTGTGTCTGAATTTATTTGTGTTTTAAAAACCAATAAATATTATTTGAAAAAAAAAAAGGAAATGCAATCAGAAAAATCTCTCTCAACTTAAAAATGCAATCCAACGCAATCCTTCAAAAATACACAAAAATACGCAGCGCTGGGGCCACTAACCCTTTTGTGAGAATGTTTTGGAACGTGGATGGAGATTTATAATTTAATACAGCGTTTCCCAACCGGTGTTCCGCGGCACACTAGTGTGCCGCGAGACACCGGCTGCTGTGCCGCGGGGGAAAGCCGAAGCTCCGCCGGGCCTCTCCGACGTGGGGAAAAGCCCCGCCGGGCCTCCCCAGCGCGGGAAGAAGCCGCGCTGGGCCTCGGAGGCCCGGAAAAAAAAGTTGTGCCGGGGTCCTCCCGGCGTGAGCAGAAGCTCCGCCGGGCCTCTCCGACGCGGGGAAAAGCCCCGCCGGGCCTCCCCAGCGCGGGAAGAAGCCGCGCTGGGCCTCGGAGGCCCGAAAAAAAACTGTGCCGGCCCCCCCCATGGAGAAAAAGCCGCGCGCTGTGGGTGCTGTGCCACGAGATTTTTTTCCTAAGACAGGTGTTCCGTTGCCCAGAAGAGGGTGAAAAACACTGATTTAATATATCTCATCCTAACTTGCTCTTGCAAGTTCAACTAGCAGAGTAACATTCCCTTTTAAAATACACACAGCGGAAGTTGCTTTGATTCGCTAGAATCAACTTAATCTAGTTTCCTGGTTTATAACTATATATTTCCCCTTTGTCCCTCTTAAATAAGACACAACACACGTCTTCTATAAAAAGATATAAAAGGTTTACTCACATATATCCAGCTCAAGACAGATCCCAAAGAAGGCAGGCTTATTGTTAGTAAAGATATTTACAATAGGAATCTCTCCATGTGGGAGAGAAGTCCATTAGGCCCCAGTTGGCTGGAAGCCAACTGAACATCCTTCCTAAGATGTTGCTTTCATGAGGTAGTAGATCCAAGAGAGAGAGAATGGCTACTGACCTGTGGGTTTTGTTCTAACCTGCCCAGGTAAAAGCCACTCCCACATCTAGCTGTAAGAGGAAGTTGTTTCAGTCCAGGTGACCAGGAAGTTGTGGCTGGAGGACTGAAACCTCTTCTAGAATTGTTGTACTTGACTGCTCTAGTGTTTACATCCCACAGGGACATGGTCGTAGTGACCAGGATTTTTGTTGTGGGGGCAGGCTTTTGTTAGGGGGTGCAGAACCTCATATTTATATTGATTTGGATTGGGGGGGTTGTCTCCTGCCTCCCCCCTCGCTGTGCTCATGCCTCGGGAGCCCCTGGGGAGACCAGGAAAGTTTTTTGGGGACATCCTTCTCATCACGCAATGGACTCGCTTTGTGCTTCCCAGAATTGGGAGGCGAGGAGTTGCTGCATTGGCTTCTATTATTTTCCTGCAGCTTTTGGCTTTCTGTGGCTCTCCACGCCCCTTTTCCGTTCTGGAATCAGCTGAGGCCAAGGATTTCCCAGATGCTACTTCGTCAACAACATTGATTTCCAAACTTTCCATTCACAGACCATTTGAAAACTGCTGAGCATCTTTGTCATTTTTAATCATTTTTCTGCCTGTTGTTTAGCAACTATAATCTCCTCTTTATTTGATTTATCATCATCATCATCATCATCATCATCACTATATTTACCCACCCTTCATCCTAATGTCCCAGGGCAGAGTACACTTAAAACAGATCACTAAATAGTTTGAAACAACTTAAAATCACAGAAATAAGATGGGTCCCAAAAATATGCATCTCAGGTGTGAAAAACCAGAATAAAGAGGTCCACATAAGGCTGTGTACATGCCATATATTTAAAGCAGAAGCTCCTAAACCTCTTGGTAGTGTATGTATGAATACACATGAGCGGTGGGGTCTTCTTCTTTCTTCTTTGGCGATCACTCGTAGCCGAGTAAGATTGTCTTCCATAAACACAGTTCTAACAATGAGTCCATAAGTGACTGTGGAGGCCAATTCTGGACCCACACATACACATCACTTGGGAAGACAGGTAAATTAATATCAGTGTACTGGATGAAGCAAAGATCACCAGTGTTGAAGCAATGATTCCACAACATCAACTTCGTTGGACTGGTCATGTTGTGTGGATGCCAGATTATCGTCTTCCAAAGCAACTACTCTATCCCAAACTTTAAAATGAAAAGCGTAATGCTGGTGGTCAACAAAAGAGGTTTAAAGACTGTCTCAAAGCGGTGGGGTGAACACTTGGCTTTGGACACATACCTAGTAGCCTACTGTAATCTCAAAATCCAGCATCCGTAGGGCAACCATTTCCCGTTCCCTAAAGAAGAGGAAAGTTCTCAAAAGCTTTCTAACAAAGTGGAATGATAGCTGCTGCTACCGGAAACAGCATCTGGCAATCATCAAATTATAAGCACAAATAAACAAAGCACCAGGCCCCCTAAAAATTTGAAAGACTGCCAGCACTGAGGCAGTGAGAGGCCATTAGAAGACAACATTTAGGATTATAAGCCCCTTGGAACAAGAACATGTCTTCTCTGTAAAGCACCATATACAAGCAGTGACTGTTTTAGGCGACATGTGTGTGTGCGCACGTGTATCGCGCCGAACCCAGAAGTGACCCAAAAATGTCATGTAAAGGGCCAGAATGGGGTGTTTGCAGGCTTTTTCAATGGTGCTTCAAATGAACGTGATTTCACTTAAGCATCTGATGCCTTGGAATGCAACACACACACACACACACACACACACCCCCGTAAATTGGGAGTTGCCTATATGTGCATAACAACACAAATGTTTCTCAGCTACTAAGGCATGATCCCCTAAGGAGGTACCGGTATATAAGAGAAGAAATGAGCAAGCTTCTCCCAACATGCACATTTCTCTCATGGGCTGATTCTTTTTAGATAGAAGGCAGCATCTGTGCACTGTTGTCATGAGAGTGTGTGCTTTCCCCTGTGGTTTAATTCTAGGCTGAAGATACACAGACCATTTTAATTAAAAGATGTCGTGTGTGTGTTTCCAAGAGAATTAAGTAGTCCCATATATAAAAATGTTTAATGGATCTAGGGATATTTGGATCCCTTAAATGACTGACCTCCCAGCTTAATTTTTTTTATTCATGTAAAAAGTCATCAGAATATTACATAAATCTACATGTTGCATCCAGTCTGGCCCATGAAACCATAATATTGAAGAATCCTACAAAAGGAGAGCCTCAATGTTTTAGGTTTTAAACCAAGAAGAAAGCAATTGATGCAGAATAAGGTAGCCATACTTTTGATACTGGTTGGTGGCAGCGAGTGAAATACAGTGGTTAATGCAGGTGCCAACGGACCATGGAACGTCTGGGGGTTCTGCATAGGTTGAGGTAACCGCCACAAAAGTGGTGGCATAGCGGTGGGATCTGAGAATCCTGTGATAAAAACAAAGAGAGTAGCAATACATCTGGAAGGGGGAGAGGGTAATTCTGAAAAGTGGAATACCCAGCCCTAAGGTGTGATTGTGGAAGCTCTTGGTAGCCGTGAGGCTGAGGAAGAATTTAAAGACAAGTGATCACAAACGTTATTAAGGCAGAAGGGCTTAAGCTGAGGGTCAGAAGAAGTACGCTGGTAGAGGTTAGAGTAAGAACCTTAGGCGTGACTTTGCGACCATAAGAGCGGAGAGCCTAGCCTGAAAGAATAGTTTGAGTGAGAAGTTCTTGTCTTTGAAATACGTGTTGAACCCCTATCTCTACAAAATGCCACCCAAAAAGATTAAGCACCCTGTGAGGGAGTCCTCTAGTGACAGTGCTGAGGAGGAAAATGGGAATCTGCAAGGAGAAAAAGAAGTAATTGAAACCCCACCTGAGGGAGGGAGTCCTAGAAGATCAGAGAATCTTGAAAGATGGAAACTAGAGCAGGATTATAAACTGAGGGAATTGGCAATGAAATTAGAAAAAGAGGAGCGAATGATGGAATCAGAAAAAGAGGAGCGAATGATTAAATTAAAGGCTGAGCAAGAAAGAGAAAAATTGGAATTAGAATTTGAAAAAGAAAAATTAAGAGCTGAGCAGGAAAGGGAACAGCAGAGGTTTCAATTAGAGATGAGGAGATTGGAAGTGACTGCATTAGAAAATCAGAATAATAGCAACAATACTAATGGGCGAACACCAGTGAAAATAGAGTTAACACGATTCCCAGAATATAAATATAAATATATAAATGAACTAAAACAAGGGAAATTTACCTCAGACCCTGCTAAGAGAAGTTATTCCCCAGATAAGGGCTCCCATGAAAAGACATCCTTACCATCAGGGAGTGCTGAGGTAAAATTTACAAAGAGGCCATTTTGTGTCCAAACTGTAGAGCAGGGCCAAACTGACCCGGTTGTCAGGGCAACTGACAAGAGCACAGTTAGGCCGGAGCCTGCTGAGGTGCCTGAGGCCAAGGTGCTTCATTGTTATACCATCCAGCACGACAAACACTTAGTAAAAAGTGCGGGGGAAGACATTTGGGTAGAGGGGAAGAGGTACCGTGGGCTGAAAGATTCAGGGTCTGAGGTGACCATTCTTCACCCTGATATCCTAAACACAGAGGCCCTCATTCCCGGAAAAACTATCAAATTAAAGGGAATCTCAAAGATCCCTGAGGCCACAGTTAACATTGGATATAAGGATTGGACAGGACAGTGGACAGTAGCAATCTCTGAGGAGATTCCCACTGCAGTTCTTATTGGTTGGGACTTAGTAGACCATGTGCAGAGTGCTTTTGTAGTGACTAGAGCACAAGAGAAGCTACTGTTATCCAAGCCTGAACAAATGGATACAGTTACGAAGGTAGCTGGTGAAGGAGAAGAGTTGGGGGGGAGCTTGCCTGAGGAAACAAAAGACACTTTGTTATTTCCCCTGACTAACAATCAAGCCCCGAGTTTTGCTAAAAAACAAACGGAGGATTTAGACTTACAACCATATTTTGAGGCAGCAAGGACAAATAAGGCTTTAACCCCTGACAGTCCAGAACGCTTTAAGATACAGCAAGGCTTATTATATAGGGAAGTCTTAAACACACCAGCGAGGGGTGGTGGTGAGATTCACCAACAATTAGTAGTTCTCGACTGAGTATAGGGGCCGGATCCTGCAACATGCACACAGCAGTGTGTTGGGCGCGCACATGGGGATAAATAACACGAAAAGGAGGGTGGCCCGAAGTTTTTACTGGCCAGGGATGGGGAGGCAGATAAAGAAATACTGTCATGCATGTGACCTGTGCCAGAGAAGGGACACAGGCCAGGACCTGGAAAAGGCCAGAGAGAAAACTTTTGAACCCAAAAATAAAGTATTACTATTAAGAACAGTAAAAGAAAACAAAATGCAATTAACTTGGGAGAGACCAAGCAAAAGTATATTCAAATTGAATGATGTAAATGACATAATTAAACAAGGGGATGAGAGGAACAAGGTGGTTCAAGTGAACAGGCTAAAGCCTTATAACCGACCAGAACACGGGGCTCTTGATGCCATAAAAGAGTACCCAGAGGATACAAACAAACCATGTTGGGAAGGGAGAAAGGAACAACAGTGTGACCCAAACTTGCGTCAAACTCTGAGTCTGAGTGAAGCAGTGCAAGTTCATTATCCTGTCGTTAAGTCAAACACTGAGCATTTGTGTGTAGACAGGGTACCTGAAGGAAGTCCCTTCCAAAGTCAGACCTGGGTTAGAGTCCCACACAAAGAAAAGATTATCGGTTTTCCGGAACAGCGCTCTGGAGATCGGGTGGAGGTTCTGCGCTCCTGAAATGGTGAGGTAGAACCGGCGCTGGGGTAGAGTCAAACGGGAAACCAGGCGTAGGTTACCCGACTTCAGGGGGGCTCCCTGAGGGCAAAGCCAAGGCAGCGCGGAAAGGGGATAATAGAAAGAAAACTTTTAAGACGACTAAGAAAACGAACAGACCCCTAGCGCAAAAGGCTGTTAACCTTCTCAGCGCAAACGCCCCAGAAACCCGACAAGAGAGTGCGGGGCTCTCCCTTTATACAACTGGGAAAAAAGCGCAACCCCCCCTAAAACAAACAAACTGAAGGACACAACCCCCGCAGAGAAGCGGTTGGGAAAAAGGGGGTTGCGGAAGAGCACGTATGCTAGTTAAACAGCGTTACGCCATTGCATGAGACGGGGGGCCGCCAGAAACACAGGTTTTTTTTCTGCCCGAGTGACCTGGCAGGAGCAATATTTGAAAGGATTAACACGCTGGGAAAACAAAGAGCCAGTCCGCAAAAAAAAAAACAACAGAAGAAGTGGAGGGGTGAGAAAGCGTGAGAGAGTGTGAATACAGAGCGTGGAGTGTGGAGTGTGGAGTGAAGAGAGACAAAGAGGACGCTAAAGGCAAGGCAACAAGATAAACATTCTCAGTCTATTTATAGACTGGGGATTCAAAAAAAGATAAGGAAGAAACAATACAGACTAACAAATCAGACTAATAAATCAGGCTTTAATAAATTAGGTACCTGGAGAAGCGGGGAAGGCAGGCTACGCCCAACGCTGTCGACGCCATTACTGGTGACAAAAATATTCTATTAAAGACTCCACAGAGGGGGGAAGAGCGACCACGGTGGCCAAGTAAGGAAATACAGGCGCCAAGCAAGAAAAAACAAGTGTTCAGTTTAAAGAACTCTGCCACCTGCAGGCTCTAAAAGACATTACAGGGGAGAAAAGTAAAATTATATATAAACGAAAGGAAAGTAAACATTTGTAACCATTTGAATTTGAATTAGTGGACGCTTATGGAAGTTTAAATAAACCCAGAAAAAGGGAATTCCCAATAAGCCAAACGCAAAAAGAAAGAGGCAAGTGAAAATATAAAAGGACTAAAAATAAATTACGTCTGATGGGCCCTAAAAGGAACGTTGTAACAGAGGGAACGAACCAAGTACAAAGCAGTCAAATACCTCGGAGAATATCAATGGTTGAAGGGGACAACAGTATGGATTTAAAAGAGCTTTTAGCAACGATGGAGAAGAACATAAGTGATAAAATAATGACTCTAGACGGCAGCATTAAATTGATGGACGGTAAGAGGGAAACAATGAACATGAAAATAGAAAAAAATTCAACTTTAATTGCGGGTCTTTCAGAACAAATAAGTAATTTGACAGAAAAGCATAAAGAGCTAGAAGCAACAACCCAAGAGGTGAAAACCAAAGTGCAAAAACAAGAGGAATATCTGAAGAAAACACAGCAAGAACAAAGAGAAATAAAAAGAGGGCAAGAAGAATTCAGGGGAGAAATAGAGGAATTGCGAAGAATCCAGGAAGAGACGTATGATGCTTTGGCCGTATTAGAGATGAAACAAAAGGAGATGACCCTCCGCCTGAAAGGCGTAAAAGAAACACAAGAAGAGGAAATATCAACAAAATTAATCAAAGAAATAGCAAAGTGGCTAGGTGTGGAGGAGAACGAGATGGCATTGGACATTGATAAAATCTTTAGGATTAGATCACAAAAACATAATAACAAGAAAGGCCCGGGGGACTGTTTGATGTTTTTGAATTCACGACTGTTAAGAGATAAACTATTGATGAATGGAAGAGCAAACCCTTTGATAATAGACGGGGGGAAAGTGGAGATAGCGAAAGAGATACCAACACGCGTTTTGGAAAAAAGGGACAATTTTAGATTTATGACAACGGCGTTAAGAAAAAAGAATATAAAATTCAAATGGGAATTCCCTGAGGGGCTTTCCTTTACCTATAGAGAAAGGAGGCGTCATTTCAGATCAGTAGCAGATACCAAAATCTTCTGGAGAAAATATCAGGAAGAGTTGGAAGGGGAAGACGCGCCTGAGTGAAGAGTGAGAATTAAGAAAATATTATCTACTGGCATAATTATTTGAACTTTACTGTATTTTACCTTTGCTTGCTTACTTCCTATTTTATATATTGTGTGGTGGTGATATATATATCGCAAACTTGGTATAACGGATTAGTTGACAGTTAGTTTTTGCTTTTTAGGCTGAACTTTGATTCCTGTTATATAATAAAGTTTAATAAAAAGGGGGAATAAGTTTGTAGAGTGAATAAAATGATGTTAAATTGTATATCATGGAACGTAAACGGAATGAATAGTAAATATAAGAGAAATAGGATTGAACACGAATTGAAAAGAAAGAAATGGGATGTGGTCTGTTTACAGGAAACGCATATAGTGAAGAACCATGTTAGAGTGTTAAAAAATAACAGACTGGGGTTGGAATTTATTGCTGCGGGAGTGGAAAAGAAAAGAGGAGTAGTATTTTATATCAACGAAGTACTGAATCCACATAAGTTAATTCAAGATGAAGAGGGAAGAATACTAGGTATAGAAATTGATAGTAAAGAAGGGAAAGTAATTATTGTGGGATTATATGCACCTAATAGTGGAAAAGATGAATTTTACCAAAAAGTGGATGAAATCTTGGGGGATTTTATGGGAGAAAATATCATCATTATGGGAGATATGAATGGAGTGGTGTCAGTAGAAATGGATAGAACACAAAGAGATAATGCAAATAAATCAGGTAGACTACCCCATTCATTCTTTCAGCTAGTTGAAAATTTAGATTTATATGATGCATGGAGAGTGAAAAACCCATCAGTCAAGGACATAACACATTTCTCAGAGGCAAAAAAATCGGGGGACAGAATAGATGTGATATGGTTGTCAAAGAGATTAATGCTGAATTTAGTAAAGGCAGAAATAATGAATAAAACAATCTCAGACCATAACCCGGTGATAATCAAATTAGAATTCAGAAATAAGACAAAAGGGAGATGGAGATTGAATGATATGATTTGGAGAGACGAACAAAGAATAAGAAAGGCAAAGGAAGCTTTAAAAGAATTTTTTGAAATAAATGAGAAACATGGAGCAGAGCGGAAATTGATATGGGAGACAAGCAAAGCCTATATGAGAGGCTACGGGATTCAACAGATTGCTAGGATTAAAAAGGAAAAAGGGAAAAACATAATGGATATGAACAGACAAATAAGGGAGAAAGAGAAAGAATTAGTAAAAAATCCTAAGAATGAAGAAATATTGCAAAACATAAAAAGATTGCAAACCCATCTGTCAGAGATAGCCAATGAGGAGATTAAAAATAAAATATTGTGGACAAAACAAAGATATTTTGAACAAGCGAATAAACCAGGTAGAATGCTAGCCTGGTTGAATAAAGAGAAACAAGGTGCGAGGATTATAAATAAGATACAGATTGAAGGGGAAGAAGTAACAGACCCGGAAAGAATAAAAACGGAATTTTTGAATTACTATAAGAAATTATATAAAGAATATAAAAAAATAGAAAAGGTGATGATAAATTATATAACAGAGAATAATCTTCCTGAAATAAATGAAATAGAATTTCTAGAGTTAAATAAGGATATAGAAGAAGAAGAAATAAGGAAGGTATTGAGAAAGATGCAGGATGGGAAATCACCTGGAATGGATGGAATTTCTGTAATGTTCTACAAAAAATTGGATGAGATAGTAATACCCAAACTTAAAATATTAATGAATGAGATATTAGCAACAGGAGTACTGCCAGAATCGTGGAGAGAAGCGTTAATAACAGTGTTACCTAAAAAAGGAACAGACTTAGGGAGGATTAAAAATTATAGACCGATCTCTTTGTTAAATATCGATTATAAACTCTTCTCCAGAGTCCTTGCCAATAGGATGAAAGTATTCTTAAATAGGATAATAAAGAATGATCAAACAGGATTTTTGCCGGGGAGACAAATAAAGGAAAATATTAGAACAATTGTTAACATACTGGAATACGCAGAATTTAATCCGAGTGAAAAAACAGCGATGCTTCTAGTCGACGCCGAAAAGGCTTTCGACAGCGTCTCATGGGATTTTCTAAAATGTATCTGTAAGAAACTCAAACTGGGGGGTAAATTCTTGAATGGGATACAAGCGATCTATAAAGAACCAAGTGCTAAGATATTGGTAAATAGCGAAATTACTGAGAAATTTGAAATTGAACGTGGGACGAGACAGGGGTGCCCCCTCTCCCCGTTGCTATTTATTATGACTTTGGAACCATTATTAATAGCTCTGAGGAAGGATAAGGCGGTAAATGGAATTAAAATAGGAACAACATGCTACAAAGTGCGTGCATTTGCGGATGACGTTATCATTATGACCACATCACCAGAAGATAATATAACAAAAATATTAGAACATATGAAAAAATACGGAGAGGTATCAGGTTTCAAATTAAACAAAGATAAATCTAAAATTTTGACGAAGAATATAAGGGGAAACGAGAAACTAGAGATAGAAAAGAAAACAGGAATCAAAGTCGAAAATAAAGTAAACTACCTGGGAATTTGGATTACAAGCAAAAACTCAAACTTATTTAAGAATAATTATATCAAGAAATGGAAGGAAATAAAGGAAAGTTTAGGAAGGTGGAAGCATCTAAATTTATCAATTTGGGGGAGGGTGTCGATGATTAAAATGATTGCTTTGCCGAAAATATTATTCTTATTTCAGAATATTCCAATCATAACGGGGACGAAAATTTTGAAGGACTGGCAGAAAGAACTGGCAGATTTTGTATGGCAGGGGAAGAAGGCTAGAATGAAAAAGGAAATTGTACTAAGTCGAAGGGAAACGGGAGGCCTAGCCCTCCCGGACCTGAATAGATACTTTGAAGCGGCGAGCTGGACCTGGATAAGGGAGTGGCTAAAACTGGAAAATAAGGAGTTATTAGAATTAGAAGGGTGGAACAAATTATATGGATGGCATGGCTACCTATTGTATGATAAGATTAATTTGCATAAAGAATTCAAGAATCATGTTATCAGGAAGGCACTAATGGAAGTTTGGGTAAGAACCAAAGGAAAATTGATTGGAAAAACACCTCTATGGGCATCTCCAATAGAGGCAAATTCAACTCTGAAGTGTAACAGAAAAGAAAGATGGCCAACGTATAGGGAGTTGACAGAAGTAAGAGAAGGAGAAATTAAATTAAAAGATTATCAAGAATTAGAAACAAAAGGGATAAAATGGTTGGAATATTTTCAATTAAAGAAAACATATGAAAAAGATAAACTGATTAGGGGATTTGAAAATAAAGACTCAAAATTTGAAAAAGAAATTCTCCAAAATAGTGTAAAGATACTTTCGAAAATGTATAGATTTTTAGAAAATACAGAAGAGGAAGAGGAAATAAAAAAGAAATATATAAGTAAATGGGAACAAGATCTGGGAAGAGAGATAGACTATAACCGTTGGGAAAAATTCTGGATGGAAACTGTAAACTTCACGGCCTGTTACACGCTCAGAGAGAATTTTATTAAAATGCACTATCGATGGTATTTTACCCCGGATAAAATAGCCAAAATGAATAAATCAAATGATAATAAATGCTGGAGGTGCCATAAGGCAATAGGATCTTTTTTTCATATATGGTGGACATGCCCACTAATTAAAATCTTTTGGGAATCGATACATGAGGAATTGAAAAGAATGTTTAAAATATCTTACCCAAAGAAACCAGAATTATACCTATTAGGCATCACAAATGAGGAAATACCCCAAGATAAACTTAATATATTTTTATATGCCTCAACTGCAGCGAGGCTGTTGGTGGCAAGAAATTGGAAAGGGAATAGTATTCCAACGAAAAGGGAGTGGATAGACAAGATTTGTGAATACCTAGAAATGGCAAAATTAACAGATTTAATTAGGAAAAAACCCAAAGAAAAAATCAAAAAACAATGGGAATGTTTGAATGAATATTTGGATAAGTCAGGTCCAGGGGAAAGTATTTGGTTATGTCTCGATTAAACTGCCAGGGGTAGTGGAAATGACTACCGTTAAGAAAAGGAGAACTAGTAGAAAAATCTGAAGAAGAGGGAAAATATCCGGAGAGGCAGAATGTAGATAAAATATTTTTATTTAAAACTGTGTGGAAAGCGGCGGAAATGCTTGTCCCTTTTTCTTTCTTTACTTTTCCCTCTATTTTGACCACTCCGGTAATTCTTGATCCTTTTTACTTTCCTTCTTTTTTCTTTTCATTTTTTTCATTTTTTCTCTCTTTCCTTCTTTCTTTTTTCTAGGTCCACAGTAGGTTTTTCTTTGGTTATGCATTTGAGAAGGTACATAAAGTAATATGTTTGTCTTCTTTGTTTTGTATACTGACAAAGTGATTATTAGCTATGGTTACCATCAAATCTATACAAGGGATGTAACGCTTTATTTGTAATAATGTTTTAATTGTAATATATGCATATTTTCAATAAAAAAATTTCATCATAAAAAAAGAAAAGAAAAGAAAAGATTATCCAAGGGAGTGGTAAAATCAAATCTAATAAGAAAGACCCACAATTTATCATCCCAGGTAGTGTCACAGTACCAGACATTCCTGTTACTTTGGAAATGATGCCCAAAAGAAGAAAGTTGACCACTATAAGTTCAGTTAAGCAGGAAAATATAACACCTGAAATTAAAAGAAATGAAAAAGAGATAGAAACCTCGAAAGAGGAAGATTGTTCAGAAAACCCTAGTGGAGAGATTGCAAAATTAGGTGATGCACCTATCCCTCAAGTTGTTAAGAGGGGGAGAAAAAGAAAGGCTGAAAAACTAGCAGAAGTTGAAGACACAGCATTGGTAGCGACAGCTGCAGTGCCTATAGCGTTAAAAGCAAGTCCTAAAAGAGAAAGATCACCTGATTCTAAAGTAAAGATTCCAAAACCCAGAAGACAAACACAACTGATAAAACCAGTCTGGCATTCTGAGAGTGATGATGTCTGCGAGGAAGATACAAGAAAGGGGGCTGAAGAAGAATGCCTTGAGGACCAGACCAGTCCTTGTTGCACTATACCACGACATGGAATTCGCGATCGTCGCAGACGCCTCGAAAGCAGGGAGCTGAGCTGGACTATTTCAATGGAAAGAGGAAAAGAGCTTGCATCCCATCGAGTCCATGAGAAGAAAAGGAAAGGAAAAGAATTGGCGTTCAGAGGAGAACACCTCTCGCTGTGGCTGCGAACGAGGAAGAAGAACAGTAAACTGTTGAGGTGGGCCCTACGGCTACAAGACTTTAAGTTCACCGTAGCCAATGCCTTGTCCAAGAGTCCAGAAGGAAAAGGTTGACCATGGACAGTTACCTGAGTGTTTAATATGTTTCAGAACTTATGTAAATAGTATGTCTTGCATAAAAAAGCAATTGATGTACCAGTGATTATTTGGAAACATGTAAGTAAGTATAGAAAATGTGTTTTGTTTCTTTAAAAGTTGAGGAAGCCAGTTTGATCAGGAGCTCACTTGGCAAAGTGAACCCTCCTGAATCAAACTTTCAAAAGGAGGGAGGTATGTGGCGTTCCGCCTAAAGGCGGGACAGCATGGAAAGGGTTAAAGGGGTCAGGCAGTTAGAACCTTAAAGGGGGCGGGGTTAGAGGATGATAAAAACCCACCCCAGGGAGTGTTAGAGGCAGTTGAGTTGGGGGTTAGGTTGGAGTTGGGTGAGGGTTGGCAGTTAGTGCAGAGTTAGGTTAAGTCCGAGGTGAAGTGGCAGTTAGAGATAGAGGGGGCTGTAGAGAGAGAAGGGGGAATTAGGAAGAGGATAGGAATTGTTAGGAACTGTTAAGATACAAGATAGCAAGCTAAGAACAACCATTTATTGTGAAACCACATGCTCAAGAGTTGTACTTTAATAAATATCTTTTGGTTCTAACGTTCTCCTCGTGAAGTGAAGTGAATTATTACCAGAGATACTGGTTGGTGGCAGCGAGTGAAATACCGTGGTTAATGCAGGTGCCAATGGACCGTGGAACGTCTGGGGGTTCTGCATAGGTTGAGGTAACCGCCACACACATGAGAAGCAAATTTGAGTTAATTCTATTTAACTTGGAAGGAGTAAAATACCAACGTAAAATGAGTTTTATCAAGTTATCTTTAATCCGTGGTGGCACAGAATTAAATGGAGCTCTGATACAAATAGAAAAGAAAAAACATCCGAATACAAGCCACTCCCTTCTTCGCTGCTCCTGGCTGCATACTGGGGGGGGGGGGGAGCCGCGCTGCGTTGCCGGCGGCCTTTCCCCTTCCTCGCTCTCTCCCTTCCCGACCTTGGTGGAGAGGACAGGGGATTACGCCCGGGGCAGCTGCCGCTTTTTTCTCCGGCCGCTGTTTGACCCATGCTCCTGGCTGCATACTGTATGGTCACGAATATAAGCCGCACTTAACTTTTCACGGTTGGAATTTGGGGTGGTGGTGAGTCTTATAAGTTCTTAAAGGTAAAGGGACCCCTGACCATTACCGGTAGGTCCAGTCGTGGACGACTCTGGGGTTGCGGCGCTCATCTCGCTCTATAGGCCGAGGGAGCCGGCGGCATTTGTCCGCAGACAGCTTCCAGGTCATGTGGCCAGCATGGCGAATCAGAGCAGTGCACAGAAATGCCGTTTACCTTCCCGCTGGAGCATTACCTATTTATCTATTTGCACTTTGACGTGCTTTCGAACTGCTTGGTTGACAGGAGCTGGGACCCAGCAACGGGAGCTCACCCTGTCACAGGGATTCGAACCGCCGACCTTCTGATCGGCAAGCCCTAGGCTCTGTGGTTTAACCCACAGCGCCACCACTTAGCCTAGCTCAAAGTTGTCATCTGAACTAGCCAGAAGTTCACAGTTCACATAATCCATCACAGTCCGTCCATCATTTGAAAAATAAGACAGAGCTCAGGTGGCGTGCCCCACCCTCATGGTGTGAGGTGTGTGCACACCCTCCCCAGGTTACCAGCAGCGGTTCCTACGCAGGTGGCCATTGGGGCTATGGGGTCTCAGACTTCTTCCCAATGGTCTGTTGATAATGGCACCACTGATCACTTTGGATAAGGGTGTTGAAGGATTCAGATTAAAAGACAAATCAGACTTAGGATTTTGCTTTAAATCATAAATTAATAGAGGACATTTTAAAGAGGGGGAAATTATTTAGGAGCAAATGGAGAGAATCAGTCAGAATGCAAGAAATGTTTTGGACTATGATTAGTTGTCCTTGCATTGGTGAGAAGATAACTTTTATGGTAAGACACTTAGGAAAGGGACTATTTTCTTCCAAGTACTTTTTCACACTCTCGGACGCACAATGTTTCCCTATTTGTTGAGGGTTCTGCTGTTGACCAATGTCTTCTTTGATTTTCCATCCAAGATCTTCATGCTTTTCTTAATTTTGCAGCTTTTCTGTTTTCATGGCCAAGAATCTATCATAAACTACTTCCTTCCAACGACCATTTTCACAGATCTTGCCCAAAACTCTTGACTAGACTCATGGGTGTAGCCAAAGTTGGGGGGCACAGAACCGAGCTATCTGTGACACAATTGGTCAGTCAGTTATGTGTTTTTATTTATTTACTTGATTTAAGGGTGGCAGTTCCAAAGTTGTTAAACTTTGGGGTGGGGCACCAAAAACATGCGCCACACCTGGCTACCTCAAAAAGCGCCAAAAACGTGTGCCGCTCCAACTCCCATCCAGGGTCTGCAGGGTGTTCTGGCTGGGAAAAAAGCCCTGGGCTACACCCAGGACTAGACTTCTATTACTTATATCCTTTCTAATTTAAAGTCTTCTTTTGCCCCTTGGTAATACTAATTTTACTTCTAGACTTTTGCTTGAAAGTGTTGGACTTTTTCTTATTTAGAATACTACTTGAGAATTCTGGACTTTCCACTGTAGATATAATTTATTTTATGCTGAGAATTAAATGTAGCTAATAACTAACTGAATTAATTGCTTTCTCTGGAATAATTCATTTAATTCTTTATAGTACATTAATACATTTTCACTCCTTTTGCTTTTAACGTTAGCTGAACAGGAGACTGTAAGAAGTAGAGCTGCACTGATTGCTCTCATATTAGGATCTCTTAATATACCTGTATTAGTTAATACAACTAGCTTTGTATTTCATTAACTCTTTTATCATGTACTTGTAGCCATATTGTACTTGCAGCCATATACTTGTAGCCATATTGTACTTGCAGCCATATCCCGCTGGAGCAGTCCCTATTTATCTACTTGCACTTTAACGTGCTTTCGAACTGCTAGGTGAGCAGGAGCTCACCCCGTTGATTTTGTCTGTTGTGGTTCTGACTCTTCAGACACCATCCCTGTTCTCATTCAAGCAAATTAATACAGAGGGAATAAAGATCCCATTTTTCACACTCAACATTAGCTTCCTAGGTTGTTGGCATCTGTCTTTCTTGTTCTTGTTGCTTCCTTGTTCTTGTTGTTGGCATCTGTCTTTCTCAAGAGACAATGGAGTGTGCCTCTGAGGATGAAGTCAAACTGCTGTGTTAGCAGCACTGAAGTAACCTCCCTAGGACAGAAATCTGGGCAGTGTGCATGGAGGTCCTGGGCTGTCCAGACGACAAGACCCTCTTTTTATTTCTTGGCCTCACAGAAATAAAAAGAGAATTTCCAAAAAAGAGAGTGCACTGTATTTGAAGAGTTCCCAAATAGATTGTGTGCCCCCTTCTCACCTTCCCATCCAGCCCTATAATCTCCTCTGTCCATCTCTTTATCAGAGTTTTCCAGGCACATGCCAGCCCCAAAACTTTGGTATCTGCATCTTTGCTGTATTTCTGAGTAATTCCTTTTGTCCCACCCCCTTCATATGTCATGTTAGCAAGCTTCCCCATCTGGCCAACATTGTGTAGTCAGAGGGAGAGGGAGAAGGGGTGATTCCTCTCTCACCCTTCTCCAGTGCTTGGCTGGATTTCCACAAGAAACGAGTTATCTGAGCTGGGCCAAACTAGCAGTACCCTCTTACCTGGACAAGTGAACAAGCGGAAAAACCAAATGAGCAGCAAAGCCAACCACACTACACGGTTATTGCTTCACTGTTTGGCATTCTCTTCCTGCCAGAGCTCCATCGAATTCCACAGGCCATGGGAAGTAGTGTGAAAGCCTCATTTTCAATGGAGGAGACAGTCAAGGTGGAGCTGAACAGCCTTCCAGTTTGAAAAGATGCCCCTCTACTGGGTGACTAACAGAGTAACTTTACATGGAATAACAAAATACGTTTTATTTTCTTAGAATTCACATCAAATGTAAAATTTCAATAAAGGAAAGCTCTAATACACATAATGGGAAACTTGCCAAAATACTGAAAAACCAAATGAGTATGGCACTTCCCATGAGTAACAGAACTGGAAATGCTGCAAATCCAGAGCTTCACTGTCTTTAATGAATATCTACAATTTTTCACCATTTATCAATTATTAAATTGATTTTGTCTGTTGTGGTTCTGACTCTTCAGACGCCATCCCTGTTCTCATTCAAAGAAATTAATACAGAGGGAATAAAGATCCTATTTTTCACACTCAACATTAGCTTCCTAGGTACTCTTGTTCTTGTTGTTGGCATCTGTCTTTCTCAAGAGACAATGGAGTGTGCCTCTGAGGATGAAGTCAAACTGCTGTGTTAGCAGCACTGAAGTAACCTCCCTAGGACAGAAATCTGGGCAGTGTGCATGGATGTCCTGGGCTGTCCAGACGACAAGACCTTCTTTTTATTTCTTGGCCTCGCAGAAATAAAAAGAGAATAATTTCCAAAAAAGAGAGTGGACTGTATTTGAAGAGTTCCCAAATAGATTGTGTGCTCCCCTTCTCACCTTCCCCTCCAGCCCTATAATCTCCTCTGTCCATCTCTTTTTTTTTCTTTTTTCTTTTTAAATAAACTTTATTGATGTTAAAACATTATAACACAAAAGCATACTTTTCACGAGATACATACCAAAAAGAAAGTAAAGTCAATGTTCTATTTACAATTAACTTTCCCTTTCTTCCTTCTTCCCCCACCCCCAACCCCCTTCTCCCCCTTACCCATGCATGATTTTAATTATTCTATACTCCTCTTCGCTAAGTTGTGTTATTATTTCCAATAATTCTTCTGTTCTAAATTTCCTATTATTCATTCATTCATTTATTTATTTATTCATTCACCCTGCACATGTTACACTATATTAGTTAATATATTAATTCCGGAGCAAGCTATACCCATATATTCTTTCACCCTTCCCCACTCTTTTTCCATTTCTTGGTTTGATCGGCCTCTTATGTTAGCTGTAAGTCTAGCCATCTCCACCATCTCTCCCAATTTAACCCTCCACTCAGATATTGTTGGCATTCTATCCCCCTTCCAATTCTTTGCTATAAGCAGCCTTCCCGCCACCGTGGCATACAAAAATACATTGATATTATTTTTTGGAAATTCATCCGATATTAGTCCTAGTAGGAATTCTTCCGGTTTCTTAACAAAGGATGTTCTAAATATTTTTTTTTTTAATTTTAATTTTTTTAAAGAGAGTGGACTGTATCTGAAGAGTTCCCAAATAGATTGTGTGCCCCCCCTTCTCACCTTCCCATCCAGCCCTATGATCTCCTCTGTCCATCTCTTCATCAGAGTTTTCCAGGCACATGCCAGCCCCAAAACTTTGGTATCTGCATCTTTGCTGTATTTCTGAGTAATTCCTTTTGTCCCACCCCCTTCACATGTCAAGTTAGCAAGCTTCCCCATCTGGCCAACATTGTGTAGTCAGAGGGAGAGGGAGAAGGGGTGATTCCTCTCTCATCCTTCTCCAGTGCTTGGCTGGATTTCCACAAGAAACAAGTTATCTGAGCTGGGCCAAACTAGCAGTACCCTCTTACCTGGACAAGTGAACAAGCGGAAAAACCAAATGAGCAGCAAAGCCAACCACACTACACGGTTATTGCTTCACTGTTTGGCATTCTTTTCCTGCCAGAGCTCCGTCCAATTCCACAGGCCATGGGAAGTAGTGTGAAAGCCTCATTTTCAATGGAGGAGACAGTCAAGGTGGTAACATTGGAAGAGGAGCTGGCTGGGTCTTGGTGGAGCTCAACAGCCTGCCAGTTTGAAAAGATGCCCCTCTACTGGGTGACTAACAGAGTAACTTTACATGGAATAACAAAATATGTTTTATTTTCTTAGAATTCACATCAAATGTAAAATTTCAATAAAGGAAAGCTCTAATACACATAACTGAATGGGAAACTTGCCAAAATACTGAAAAACCAAATGAGTATGGCACTTCCCATGAGTAAGTTCTTAAGAGTTTATTGCGTTAGCTTTCCGCCATAGCCCAACAAAATAAAACATACAAACAATACCAAAGACACACTACAGAAAACAAATTTCAGTTTTGTAAATTTCAGTTTCTATGCAAAAGGTGGCCAGTTGGTTCTGCCAATCAGGAAAGCATACATCAGTAAAGTAATACCCATATTACTTCCCATGAGTAAAAGAACTGGAAATGCTGCAAATCCAGAGCTTGGGACAGAGAAATCACTGCTCATAAAAGCATTGCATTTTTTTCAATAAACATCTCAAACTGGATGGTAGGCAATCAGTGGCAGTACATCTTCATAAATGCGAGTAATACTGCTTTGCAGAAGGTCTCATGCCTTGGCAAATGAACAAGCAGGGCAGGCACTGTCACAAGCAGAAGAAAGGACAGCCAGTGCTTAAATATTTGTTTAGCCTGCCCCAGATCCACTCCCCGCCCCCCCTGATCCGGATCCGAAAACACCCACATTCGCTTTGTATTCATCGAACAACTTCTTGAATCTTGCTTGGAAAGCTATTAAAACACTGGCAATCAGGCCAGAGATCAAAAGGAACAACAAGACACCCATAACTATTGCAACGATATTCAGAATCTTGGCTTTCTTGCCATATCTAATTGCATCTTCAGCATTTCCAGCGACTTTGCAATCCCTTGCCTGAAGGGGAGAGAATTTTTACAAACAAACAAACAAACAAACAAACAAACACATGAGAATTAACATTGGAAACATTTGCACATGCTTACAACACCTAAAGCTCAAATGGACTTTCCATGGCTGTTGTGTAATCATAATCGAATCTAGAGTTTCCTCTTCAGTGCTATTAGCGACCAAAGGATTGTGCAAAATTAAAGTTCCTGCTTCCCAAAAGGTTGCATCCTGTTCTAGCCTCAGCTTCACCTGTCTTCATTCCTATTCTTTTAATGAGAGCCCACCAACCCTTCTAGGCCCAAGGAAGTATTTGGAATGTTGAGACTGTAATAAGAACCAACTCCTGTTTTCTTCTTCTCTCCCAAGACAGACAGAAGCACATGTGCCCACCTGCACATTCACTTTACTTTTCCATGAGCAAAAATCAAATCCAGTAAATTTTAAATGGATCCTCTTGAATGTGCATTATTTTATACAAGCCACACAAACCCCAACCCCCATGATTAAAGCTTACACTGACAGACTGAACAGTAAATATCACAGGTGTGTTGCTTCCCATTACCTCAAAAAACATTTATTCAAAACACAGAGCCTCATGATTTTTGCATAGGATGACAACAAAACCACCCACAAAACTCAGACTATATCTATGGACACAGAGGTGACCAATGATTTGATGGTGGTTTTAAGGTGATCCCTTGTAAAAAAAATAAAGAATTAAAAGTTGAGATCTATAAGATTATGTGTCTCAGATCCAGAGACCACTGGATCTGTGATCTTTACAATTTAGTCAAAGGAAACAAGGTGATCGTTGTTTGAAGAACCTAGAAACAAATTCTGCCATTTCAAGAGCATCTGTTCTCACTTCTCTCCCCATTTTCGCAGAACACAGATATGCACACAAACAATGCACACACTCAGGGGCGTAGGAAGTTGGGGGCAGGCGGTCCGCCCCAGGTTCCATCATGCATATCAGCTAATATCTTGACCCTCCTCCACGAAAATAGCTATTTACTTGGCCGTTTTCCTATGTCGTGAAGGCTGAAATTTCAATTCAGTGGAGCACTTACTGTTCCCAACACTAACCCTGTGGAAAGCCATCTAATTAGACTTTAATTTGATTTTCACATGTTTTTAGGAGGTAATTTAATTATTGTTTGATTTTATACCAATGTTATGTATCTGATGATAGCCGCCCTGAGCGCGACTTTGGCCGGGGAGGGCAGGATATAAATAAAAGTTTATTATTATTGTTATTACTTATTATTATTCCTTTGTAAGAAAATATGAAATAATGTAAAACCATTTTTGCAGGCAAAAACTAAAATAAAAAAATAATCAATGTGTGTGTGTGGGGGGGGGGTTTGACAAGAAATTTTCCGCACCGGGTACCACCTGACCTTCCTATGCCTCTGCACACACTTCACTTTCCCAAGGGATCTGTGTAAAAAGTTGAATCTAGTAAAATTACTCTGAGCCTTCATACAGGTAGGTAGCAGTGTCGGTCTGCCATAGTCAAAACAAAATAAAAAATAAAAAAATTCCTTCCAGTAGCACCTTAGAGATCAACTAAGTTTGTTCTTGGTATGAGCTTTCGTATGCATGCACACTTCTTGAAAAACACATCCTGTACGGTACAGCTGAAAGAGGAAGTGAGAGTGTCAAGCTTCCAATTTCCTCCTTCAAATGTACTTTCATGGGAGAAAACAGTAGGCTAACCCTCACCATCACACTACCACCTTATGATGGAGGCAGTAAGCGGGGAGGCAGTAAGGGGCGTTGAAGGCACCAGAAAATACTTCAAAGGTGTCACTGTGCCCACAGGTGCCACAACTGGAGACCCCTGCAGAAATTAACTAGCAATCCCCAAACGGTGTCCAAGACTGTATCTTAATAACTAAGACCGTAAGAGGGATTGGAGGGCATTTTCTTCTCAAATGTACCAAAAATCCTATTAATATAACTGATGTATTAGTGTTCCCTCCCTCTCTCTCTCTCTCACCATACACACACGAATGAGTTGTATTCTGAAACTCATCCATCTCAAAGCTAGAGAATATGAAAATTAAAGAGCCTTGCCTACTGCTACAGTGTCATTCAGTAATTTATACTGCTGAATCCTAACACTTTCAAGCAAAACAGGCCATGTGCCTCTGAATATGTCCTCCACACCTCATTTTTTAGTAGAAAAATGATAAAAAAATACGAAATGTATGTCTTCTGTGGTGGATATGGAATTACAGGAGATGGGAAACTTTTATTTTTTATTTTTGCAAAATATTTTTATTGAATTTTTTTCCAAAATAATACAACAAAATACACTTCAAATAATTCACATAACTTCACAATCTCCGCATATACTCCGCCGAGTATTTTGACTTCCGTCCCTTCTTTTCCCCAGTTTTATTTTAGATCGCCTCATTCTTACGCTTTTCTTCTATTCATTGTTCACCATATTTGCCTTGTTTAATACATACTATTTTTCCCATCACATTACAAGTGTACTATTCAAACCTATGTGTGTATCCACATCTGTACAATGCTTTTTAATGTATTCAATAAACTTACTCCAATCTGCACGAATCGTTTGGTCTTTTTGACTCCTAATTCGTCCCGTTAATTTTGCCAACTCTAAATACCCTGTTAGTTTGATTCTCCACTCTTCCAAACTTGGTACTTCTTCAGTCTTCCATTTCTGGGCCCATAGTATTCTGGCAGCTGTAGTGGCGTACAGAAATAATCTTCGATCGTTTTTTTCAATTTCCTCCCCCACTAGTCCTAACAGGAAAGCTTCTGGTGTTTTCAAAAAGGTATATTTCATCATCTTTTTAAGTTCGTTATAAATTGATTCCCAAAAGGATTTGGCCTTCTTGCAACCCCACCACATATGATATAAATTCCCTTTCTCATTTTTACATTTCCAACAATTGTCATTTCTCACCTTATACATTTTCATCAGTTTTGTCGGAGTTATATACCAGCGGTACATCATTTTCATGATGTTTTCCTTTAAGACTGTACACGCTGTAAATTTAATATCATAATTCCAAAGTTTATGCCATCTGTCAAATTGTATATTGTAGCCAAAGTCCATAGCCCATTTTATCATGGTTTCTTTAACCTCCTCATCTTTGGTGAACCACTCCAACAGGATGTCATACATTTTAGAAAATAGGTTTACATTCTTATCGATTATCTCCGATTGATACCTTGACTTCTCTTTCTCAAATCCTTCATTTCTTTTCTCCCCATTAAACATACTAACCACTTGATGATACTGTATCCAGCCGGTTATGTTCCCGGCCACCTCTTCAAATGGTTTTATCCTCCACCCCTTTTCCTGTTCTATTATTAAATCTTCATAGCTAATCCAATTCTCTTCCATATTCATCTTTTTTACAGTAAGCATCTCTGTTGGTGATAGCCACCTCGGAGTTTTTCTTTCTAGAATATCTTTATACCTTAACCAAACCTCGTACAATGGTTTTCTAAACACGTGCGTTAAAAATCCTCTATGGACTTTGACTTTTCCTTGCCACAGATAGGAATGCCACCCATACCTATTGTTATGACCCTCCAAATCCAATAGGTCTACATCCTTTAAGGTGACCCACTCTTTTAACCAAACCAGGCAAGCCGCCTCATAGTAAATTTTTATATCCGGCATCCCAAAGCCTCCTCTTTCCTTTCTATCCACTAGTAGTTTGTGTTTAATTCTTGGGGGCTTTCCTTGCCATACAAATTTTGATAGTATTTTCTGCCATTCTTTCAGTTGGGTCGTTCCTTTGATCACAGGCAACATTTGAAAGAGAAATAACACCTTTGGCACTATATTCATCTTAATAGCAGCTATACGGCCCCAAAATGAAAGTCTCAATTTTTCCCAAGTATCTAGGTCTTTTCTGATTTGTTTCCACAGAGTTAGGTAATTATCATTAAACAAATTTATATTTTTTGGTGATAGTTTGATACCCAAATACTTTACTTGATTTACCACTTCCATCAAAAATTTCTCCTGTAATTCCTCTACTTCTGTTTTGCGCAAATTTTTTACCAACATTTTTGTTTTATTTTTATTAATTTTAAATCCTGCTAATTCTCTGAATTTTTGTACATCTTTTATTGCTATTTCCAAACTCATTATAGGGTCTTCTACAGTTATTACAACGTCATCAGCAAATGCTTTCAGTTTGAATTCTTTTTTCCCAATTCTAATACCTTTAACTTCTGGGTTATCTCGCAATCTATTTAATAAGATTTCCAGCACCATTATAAAAAGTAGTGGTGACAAAGGACACCCTTGTCTTGTGCCCTTTGTTATGTCAAACTTCTCAGTTAATGTGTTGTTGATCAGTAGTTTTGCCGATTGGTCTTTGTAGATTGCTCTAATACCTCTTCTAAAGTCCTCTCCCACCTCCATTTTCTCCATTGTCTTGCTCAGAAAGTTCCATGACAGGTTGTCAAACGCTTTCTCTGCGTCGACAAATAAGAGCGCCGCTTTCTTGTCAATTCTCGTCTCCAAGAGTTCAATTATATTTACAATGGTTCTGACGTTGCTTCTCATCTGCCGCCCTGGGAGAAACCCTGTTTGATCTTTATGTATTTTTTTGTTCAAAACTATTTTTAGCCTGTTTGCCATAATGGCCGCAAATAGTTTATAATCTTGGTTCAACAAAGAAATTGGGCGGTAGTTTTTAACATCTGTCTGATCTGTGTCTTGTTTTGGAATTAGTGTAATAATTGCCTCTTTCCACGTTTCAGGAATCTGCCCTTCCTTCAAGATGTTATTCATTACTTCTACTAAGGCTGGTGTCAGATATTCTATCATTTCTTTATAATACCTGGCCGTAAGGCATCTGGGCCAGGGGCTTTTCCAAGTTTCAACCTTTTAATTGCCCCTAGCAGTTCTTCTATCCTTATGGACTCGTTTAACATCTCTTGGTCTTCTTTTGTTAATTTAATGGGCTTGTTCTCCTCCAGATACTTATCCATTTCTTTCTCATCTTCTTGTGTTTTTTGGTATAATTTCTTATAAAATGCTTCAAATGCTTCCTTTATTTCTTTTGGCTTTTCTGTTATATCACCCTTATATTTTATTCTATTTATAACTTTTTGATCTTGTTGTTTCTTCAGTTGCCACGCAAGAAGTTTGCTAGTCTTGTTCGCTAATTCAAAATTTCTTTGTTTACTCCATCTCAGTTTCCACTCAATCTCTTGGCTAGTTATCATGGAAA
The DNA here is from genome assembly GCA_034642065.1 of Darevskia nairensis. Classification (NCBI taxonomy): domain Eukaryota; kingdom Metazoa; phylum Chordata; class Lepidosauria; order Squamata; family Lacertidae; genus Darevskia; species Darevskia nairensis. Next base: position 511,493 of record JAWWNI010001008.1, read on the forward strand.
ATTGAGTTTGCAATAGTTTTATGCTCTGTTTCAATTCTTTGTTACCTGGATTTGACTTCAATTGCCCTTCCTTTTCCAAGAGATTTTTTAGTATTTCTTCCTTTTTCTTTTCTCTCTCCTTCCTCTTTATACTATTTTGCATAATTAAAAAGCCCCTTAGCACCGCTTTTCTGGTATCCCACACCACCTTAATGTCAGTTCCTTTGTTTAAATTCTGCTTTTAAAAAATCATCTAAGGTCTTTTTCATCCTTTCCACTACCTTCTGATCATTAAGCAGACTTTCGTTCATTCTCCACCTCGTTGGTACTTGGTTTCCTTTTAGCTCTAAATATATGGGGTTATGATATGAGAAGACCCTCGGGCAAATTTCTACTTTGCTAGTTCTCAACAACAATTCCTTTGAGATCCAAATATAATCGATTCTCCCTGAGCTTTGGTTAGGTTCTGAAAAATGAGTGTATTGTCTTTCCACTTTATGTTTGAACCTCCAGGCGTCGGCCAAACCACAACTTTCCACTAACGAGAAGAAAGATTTTGGCAATTTTCCTCCTGCCGAATCCCCCTTTCTTGCCGTTCTGTCCATTGTGGGGTTTACCACCCCATTCATATCACCTAGCACAATTATTCTCTGGTCTACATAGTCCAACATAACCTCTTCCAACTTTTTATAAAAATCAGCTTTCTTAGAATTAGGTGCGTAGACTCCCACAATTATCAATTTTTCCCCTTGAAATGTCATTTGCACTAGTAACACTCTCCCCTTCTCATCCTTATATAACAGTTTGGGTTCATACTTCCCTTTTATATAAATCACCCCCCTCTTTTTTTTACAATCTGCACTCACAAAATCCATACCCAACCTTTTGTTTTTAAGAATTCTTTCATGTTTTTCCAAGACGTGAGTCTCCTGTAGGCAGACAATGTCTAAGTTTTGTTTGTTCAAGACATGTTCAATTTTATTTCTTTTACATTTATTGTTTAGCCCATTTATGTTCCAAGATTTTATTCTCAGTAACGTTGGGCTTCCCATTATCCACAAGAGCTTGAGGTTCCAAATCGTCTTTCTTTTGTTCTTCTTCTTCCTCAATTTCTCCCCCACTCCCGCTCTCCTCTCCTTCTTCTTCTTCTTCCCCTCTTTCATCTTCTCCTCCTATCGCTCCTTCCGGTACTTCTTCATTAGATCCTTTTCCCCCTTTTATTTCTAAACCCAGTTCCTTTGGGTATCTTCGCAAGAATTTCTTTATCTCAGATACACTCATAATTCTGAATTTTTTACTCTTAAAGTAAAAGGACATTCCCTCTGGAAATTCCCACCGAAACTGTATTTTCCTCTTATTTAGTATCCCTGCAAGCTCTCTATACGGGTCTCTTTTTTGCAGAAATCTGTTCGGAATTTCCTTAAAAATGGTGATTTCTCTACCTCCAATTATTAGTTTTTGTATGTGGTTTTGCTTCAATATCTCATTTCTAATATCCATAGAGTTAAACATCACCAAACAATCCCCTGGGAGCTTTTTTGCTTTGGCCTTTGTTGATTTCACTCTTATTCTAAAGGCGTTTACAATTGTATATTCAATATCCTCCTGTTTCATATCCAACCATCTTGCCAGTTCTTCCACTAGCTTTCCTCTTATATTTTCCTTACCCTCCTCTGGGATACCTCTAAATTTCAAATTCATTTGCCTTTGCCGAAGTTCAAGGAGGGCAATATTGTCCAGGACACTTTCTTGTATTTTGTTAAGTTCGGCCACTTCCTCTTTAATACTCTCCGCCTCTTTTTTAGATTGTCTAACTTCCTTCTGAACTTTTTTCACTGTATCCTCTATTGCTTTAGATTTTACCCCCAGGTCTCTGACTTGCTCTCTTAACTCACCTACAACCTCTTCAAAAATTTTATCAATAGAGTCTTTTAAATACGCTAGCTTCCCTTCTATGTTTTTCTCTATATTCTGTTCACTTTGCCTTATTTCTTTTTTAATTTCTGTCAATAGGCCCTCCCACTCTTTCCCTTCCTCCTGTTTTGAGGGTCTTCTATCATTTGGAGTCGTTGTTGCCTTTCCTCCCCTCATTTTCACCGTTTACAGTTTCGCAGTTCACCCCTCTGGTGGGAATTTTCCTTTTGTCACCCACCTGGTTAGTCAATATCAAGCACTCACACACAATATTAACCTTTTTCTCCTAAATAGTCAATAACACACAGTCCTAAACAAAATTGTCCTTTTCCCCTATTTCCTCCAGGTGGCGCTTCGGTTGTCTTACCGTCCCCTTTCACACAGTTCTTTCCCCTTCCCGCTTCAGTGTATCCGTCTCAGCATTAAAAAGTTACTCAGTAAAAAAAGTCCCCTTCCAACTTTGTTTCCACTGAAGACAGATACAGTTCCTTGGAAGTCGTCGTCTGTAGAGGGTACCTGTAAACAAAGAAACCCCCCTTTTCTTAGAAGCAACAGCCCAAAATAATAAAAAAAAAACCCTGTCGGTCTCGACCACCCGATGAAAGTGGGGTGGGACGCTTTTGCCTTCAAGTCTCACTTTCCACCAAGTAGCGCTTGCTTCAAAGGAGGCGTTAAGCCCTCCGTGTCTCTCAGGTCTCACTTTCCACCAAGTAGCGCTTGTTTCAGAGGAGGCGTTAAGCCCTCCGTGTCTCTCAGCAAGTTGCAAGTTACAATAGCCTTGAGCTCTTTATAGTCTTTTATCAGCCTTGCACCTTGATTTGCCTTGCTTCTCCTTGCTTCTTAATAGTCTTTTATCAGCCTTACACCTTGGTTCGTCTTGCTTCTCCTAATCTCATTCAACCCAAGGGATTCACGATGTCACGGGTAGGAGGGAGTTCTCTTTATATCCTATTATCTTTTTGTCCTTTTGTCTAAAAGCAAACATTCAATCCCCACACCTATACAAGTGAGGGTTCTGGAGGGGTATTAAGCCAAATTATAACACTTGCGAGCGGAGAGGGGGAGAGTAAACGTTGCCTTCAGCCCTGCATCGTCTTTATCCACTTAAAGGCACAGAACTTTCCCAGCCCTCTTTCTCTTTCAAACTCCGCGGCTGCCTCCTTCTGACTTCCCTTTCTTTCTTTTCTTCTTTTCTTCTTTTAATCGCCGTTAATGACAGCAAAATTGTTCCTCAATGTCAGAAATATAACTCCCTCAAAAAGAACCTTAGTTTCGTCACTTGAAATCACATCCACTCACCGCACTCACAGGCACTCCACGATCCTTTAAACTTGTAATGAATCAGCAAGCGCCATTTTCACGCCGGAGTATGAAGGGACTCCTTCTTTGCATCTCACTTTCAAATTTTTAGTTCAGTTCCATATTTGAGGGCGTTTAGATTTTGCCCCAGCTGGTATACCTTTTCCTCTGTTCTCTTCTTGGAAGTGGGCTGCTTAGCATCTGGAGTTCGAGGCTTCGTGTGCACAGGAGTCGCGATGCACGCTCGCGTCCGCTGCCTCCCCACCTTTCGGAGCTTCGAGGGCTCTTCTCCCGGTGTGGGATTGCAGATTCGGACGCTGCCAGGTACCGTGTACTTCAAGGTAATCCCCCTTGAAGCGATTGGGACCGCAAAGCCTTTGCGTGTCCCCCCTTAATCTCCTGGAACGCTCGGGTCCTCTCAGAGAGGTTTTTCCCGCACTCCTACGATGGCCGCAGCTCCACCGGAAGTCTGGAGATGGGAAACTTTTAATGTCTTTGGGGTGTGTTTGTGTGTGGGAAATTCCTTGGAAAGCGGACAGGGATGAACTTTTGAGAGTTTAACACATTTCAGATAGGGGTTTATACCTGTGTAACTGGCAGAAATCCAACAGGTGATGCTTCTCCCACCACAATGGGAACCAGGGAGCCACAGCTGTTGGATTTCTACTTTCCCAGAGTTGCTGAGAAAAGTACAAAGGCTGCATGGAAAGGGCAACGCTAGGATCTGAGTCAAGGTTGGAGGAAAGCGAGGAGCTGTCCTAGAAAGGGCAGGAAACGAAGCAAGAATCTCTTGAAACAACTGTGCCTAAAGTTCAATATGTTCCAGAACTGAATTGTAACTTGCTTAGTGTGTCTGCTTTAGAAAAGAATGGTTTCAAGGTTACATTTGAAAAATGGAGAATGCAATGTAATGAAAAATGATGAGGTTTACGCTCAAGGGAAACTAATCAATGGTGTTTATGAGATTAACGTTTCAGAAAACCAGTCAGCACAAGTGGCTCAATCCAAGCGGAAGGAAGAGGCAGATCTGGAGCTCTGGCATCGAAGACTGGGTCACAGAGATATCAGAGTCATCCAGGAACTGCATAATGGAGATCTTGTGAGAGGTCTACAGGTAAACAAAAGTAACACACCCACACAAAAATGTGTAACTTGTGTAAGTGAAAAAGGAGTCAAACCTTCTTTCCCACGTTGTGCAGAAAAGAGAAGCACAAACGTTCTGGACTCTGTGTACACTGATCTAGCTGGACCTATGAACAGGGGCGTTCCGTGCCTCTCGGCTACCCGGGGCGGGAAGCCAAGAGGCACCCCCTGGGGGCGGGGCATCGTGGCGTGTACGTGCGTCATGACGTCATGACGTCATGACGCACGCGCACAGCGTGATGCCCCGCCCCCGGGGATGCCGGGCGGCGGCTTTGGGAATCTCCCGAAGCCGCTGCTCGGCACCTGTTGGTGCGGCAGCTGCTCGTGCCGCCTCACCAAGGGGGTGTCGGGTGGGCAGCGGCTTCGGGACTCCTGAAGCCACTGCCGGCACCCCCTTGCAGCGCCGGCACAAGCGCCGCCGCTCCAAGGGGGTGTCGGGCGGGCAGCGGCTTCGGGACTCCTGAAGCCGCTGCCAGCACCCCCTTGCAGCGCCGGCACGAGCGCCGCCGCTCCAAGGGGGTGTCGGGCGGGCAGCAGCTTCGGGACTCCTGAAGCCGCTGCCGGCACCCCCTTGCAGCGCCGGCACGAGCGCCGCCGCTCCAAGGGGGTGTCGGGCGGGCAGCGGCATGCAGGAGAGGGGCGGGCCAGCAGCCAGGGGGTGTCACCCCCTTGTGGCTCTGGTCCGCCCCTCTCCTGCATGCCGGGGCTCCGCCCAGGGAGCCCAGCCAGTGGCGGAAAAAGCCGCTGAACGGGGGAAAGGAAGACAAAGCAGGCGCTTGAAAGCGCCTGCTTTGTTTTCCTTTTTCGCCCCCTTTCAGCGGTTTTTTTCGCCGCTAGCTGGGCTCCCTGGACGCAGGCTCGGAGCCCCGGCATGCAGGAGAGGGGCGGACCAGAGCCACGAGGGGGTGACACCCCCCTGGCTGCTGGCCCGCCCCTCTCCTGCATGCCGCTCCGCCGCAAGCCAGCCAGCGACGGAGAGGAGGCTATTTTCGGCGCTGCCGGGCGGAGCCGCAGGGGCGGCCAGTGAAGGGGCGTGACACCGCTCCTCGCTGGCCGCCCCTGCGGCACCACCCCGGCAGTGCCGAAAATAGCCTTAAAAATTTTTTAAAAAACTTTTTTTTTAATTTTTAGCAGGTTTTGTCACCCCCTGCTGGGTGGTGCCTGGGGCGGCCCGCCCGCCCCGCCCCCTTGCTACGCCCCTGCCTATGAATATACATTCTTTAGGAGGAAATAGGTATATTCTGATATTTTTGGATGATTATTCAAGGTTTTGTGTGGGATACTTTCTCAAACAGAAAAGTGAAACAATGGAATTGTTCAAACAATATGTAAGCATGGTCAAGAACAAATTCCAGCGTGCACCCACCACTCTAATTTCCGATAATGGTGAGGAGTTTTGCTCACGTGAAATGGAAGCCTTCATGGCTCAGGAAGGCATAGCCCATGTGACCACAGTTAGCTACACACCTCAACAGAACTCTATTGCTGAGAGGAAATTTAGGTCCATCCTAGAGATGACAAGGTGTATGCTAAAAGGCCCCAACTTATCGAAGAAACTGTGGGGTGAGGCAGCGAATTGCGTGATTTATTTACAGAACAGACTGCCAACAAAAGGCACAGAGCGCACGCCATTCGAACTTTGGCATGGAAGAGCCCCAAATTTGACACACATACGTGTATTTGGAAGTTTGTGCTATTACCACGTGCCCAAGGAGCACAGACACAAACTTGACTCCAGAGCAAAGCCTGGTATCTTAGTTGGATATGCCTCTGGAGGAAAAGCCTACAGAGTTTTGGACTTGCAAACAGGGAAAACAAGTTCACATCACGTGATTCATTTTGATGAGTATGAAAAGGCTGACACAAGGAACACAGCAATTGACTGTTCCAATGAGCCAGCAACAGAGGAGTTTGTAAGTTTTCCTTTTGAAGCCATACCAGAAACTAACCCACCTCCTAGTGTTGTACCTCGTAGTGTTGTAGCACCCCCTACAGATGACACCCCAGAAGACGCGGAGGATCAGATTTCAGAAGGCTCCAGAGACGGAGAGGACCCGTATGAAGGGATGCCACCATTGGAAGGAGATGAGGAAGCTGATGCGGTTCAACAAGAGCCAGAGGTCAGACGTTCCTCCAGGTCCAACAAAGGCGTTCCACCACTACAACTGTCCTACTTTGCAGGGCCGGCGCCACCACAGGAACCTTCCACGTGGGAAGCGATTCAACGGTTGCCAACTGCTGAGGCCAGTCTCTGGAAGCAAGCTGCGCAGGAAGAGATGGATGCACTGCATCGCAACAAGACCTGGACCCTCACAGAGCTACCTCCTGGTAAGAAGGCAATTGGGTCCAAGTGGGTGTTCAAGCTTAAGAAGGGGTCAGAAGGGGAGGTGCAACGCTACAAAGCTAGGCTTGTAGCACAAGGATTTCCACAGCAGTATGGCAAAGATTATGATCAAGTATTTGCGCCTACAGTGCGATATAGCAGTGTTAGATTACTTCTAAGTATTGCAGTGTCTAAAGGGCTATCAGTCCGTCATGTCGACATAGCAACAGCTTTTCTTCATGGGAAGATTTCTGAAGAGATTTATATGAAGCAGCCCAAAGGCTTTATCAAGCAAAATGAGGCACATCTTGTATGCAAACTTCAGAAAGGAATTTATGGTTTGAAACAAGCTGCAAGAGCATGGAACCAGAAATTACATGAAATGCTTGGGTACAAGCAGTCAACAGCTGACAAGTGCCTGTACACTAAGAACAGAAATGGACAATTCTCTTACATTCTGGCTTTTGTCGATGATTTATTAATATCAACGTCCAATGACAGAGACTATAAAGGCATAGTCAGACATCTCAACAAAGAGGTGGAAGTAAAGGAATTGGGACTTGTCCAGTATTACTTTGGAATTCAAATTGAGAGAGAAGAGGACGGCTGATTTCTTCTCAGCCAGAAGCAGAAGATAATAGAACTGATAGAAAGCATGCAGATGCAAGGTGCACACCCTGTCGCGACACCCATGGCCACAGATTTTCTAAAGCATCAACAAGATTCGAAGCTGCTGCCAGACAACAGCGAATACAGGTCAGCGATTGGTAAACTTTTGTATTTGGTTAGTACCAGCAGACCTGACATAGCAAGTGCAGTGGGGATCCTAAGCAGAAAAGTGAGTTCTCCCTGTTGGAATGTTTTGGAACGTGGATGGAGATTTATAATTTAATATATCTCATCCTAACTTGTGCTTGCAAGTTCAACTAGCAGAGTAACATTCCCTTTTTAAAATACACACAGCGGAAGTTGCTTTGATTCGCTAGAATCAACTTAATCTAGTTTCCTGGTTTATAACTATATATTTCCCCTTTGTCCCTCTTAAATAAGACACAACACACGTCTTCTATAAAAAGATATAAAAGGTTTACTCACATATATCCAGCTCAAGACACATCCCAAAGAAGGCAGGCTTATTCTTAGTAAAGATATTTACAATAGGAATCTCTCCATGTGGGTGAGAAGTCCATTAGGCCCCAGTTGGCTGAAAGCCAACTGAACATCCTTCCTAAGATGTTGCTTTCATGAGGTAGTGGATCCAAGAGAGGTAAGAGAGAGAATGGCTACTGACCTGTGGGTTTTGTTCTAACCTGCCCAGGTAAAAGCCACTCCCACATCTAGTTGCAAGAGGAAGTTGTTTCAGTCCAGGTGACCAGGAAGTTGTGGCTGGAGGACTGAAACCCCTTCTAGCATTGTTGTACTTGACTGCTCTAGTGTTTACATCCCACACTCCCACTGAACATGACTTGGGTGGGGTCAAGAGGGTGGTGCGTTACCTCAAGGGTACAATGAATTGTAAATTAAGATTGCCAGCTGTAAGGGACCCTAAGTTGGTTGGGTACAGTGATGCAGACTGGGCTGGGGATAAGGCGGATTACAAATCCACAAGTGGTTATGTTTTTATGTTTGGAAATGCACCTATCATTTGGGGCAGTTATAAACAGAAATGTGTAGCCTTATCGTCCACAGAGAGTGAATATATTTCAGCTTCGGAAGCATGCAGAGAGATCATCTGGCTGGATCAACTCCTGACAGACTTTGGTTTGCTGAGAGAAGGACCTGTCAGCTTGATGGAGGACAATCAAAGCTGCCTGCAGCTAGCGCAAACCGAAAAGTTCCTTGCACGGTCAAAACACATTGGGGTCAGGTATCACTTCATTCGCCAGATGATCCAAGATGGACTAGTAGAAATGTCCTACTGTAGTACTCAGGAGATGACTGCGGACATTCTCACGAAACCCTTGCCACGAGTGTTTCCAGAACCTGCGTGTCAAGCTGGGACTCTGGGTGGTTGAATAAAGTTGTTTTATGTTTGTTAAATGTTGTTCAGACTGAGAAGGGGTTTGTGGGATGTATAACACTGGTGCAGTCAATCACAACATTCCTAGACTGTACACAAGGGGTCTTGGTCCTCCAGCTAGTTTCCTGTGCCTGGACTGAGATCATTTCCTTTGTGTGACCAGAGGTGGGAGTGGCCTTACCTGTAGCACACAGGTCTGCTGCCATTCTCCTCTCTCTTCTCCATCGGGACTTCGAGGATGCAACATCTCAAGAGAAGATGCACTCTTGGCTTCCAGCCAAGAGGGCCCAGGTGGAGCCTTCTTCCTTAAGGAGAATCTCCACATGTACATACATTTAATCTAAGCTAGCCTGCCTTCTGAGACTTGTAAAAGCCTGGAATGTCTGTGAGTAAAACCTTTTTACTTTTAAAAGCATTGTGTCGTGTATTTACTTTAAGAGGGAACCAGGGGAAATATATGCCAGGAATCTGCCTTGTTATAGAAGTTCATAGGAACTTAATCGCCACGTTTTGCTGTGATTAATTGGGGATGATAATCTCTGCTAGTTTGGAGCTTGTTAGCACAAGCTGGGATAGGAAATATTAATCAATATTCCCTCATCCACATTCCCACTCATCTCCCACAGAGACAGGCCTTTCATTGCATTGTTTCATTTCAACCCTTGTACCCTGCTTTTACTTCCAAAATGAGGAGCTAAAGGGTCTGGCACATGGGTGTAGAGGGGGGGGGGCTAAATCAAGTCAATAAATAAAAATACTTAACTAAGTGGCCAATTGCCTCGCAGATAACTTGGTTCTGCCCCCCCATAAAGCCTGTCCCCCCTCAAATCCTGGGTACGCCCATGGTCTGACAAATGACCAAGTATGTGAGAAAGGCAGCTAGTCTAACTTCTTCTAACTTTTTAAAAAACAAAACACTGAAATAATCTTGTCAACAAAATTTTTGTTCAGTACCAAAAGGGGACTGGAGAACAGTTCATTTAGTAAAGAGTTGTATTCAGCTAACTTTTACTCCTAGTAGACCCTTTGAAATCAATGGCCATGGCTAACTTAGGTCCATTAATTTCCACGAATCTCCTCTGAATAAAAGTTAACTGAATGTTGTATTTGTATATTTTGGCACACATAGTGTTACCATAAACAACCAAAACCACCACACAATTGTGAACGTTTTGTTGGCACCATGATTTTGTTGCTATACCCAACCTGTTGCTGAATGGTTCAATCACGTGAACATTATACATTCTGTTATATCACTTATATATGGCTTTGTTAATCTTGTGGCTTAATTGAAGGACTATTACGGTAGTTTTTCAGAAGAGTATTCCAGTAAATCTTTTATTACATTTTCAGCCATTGTGTGGTAGTTTTGGTTGTTTATGGTTCATATTATCACCACAGTGATACTTTATGCTGTTTGTGTTTACACATAGTGTTACACCTTTATGTTCCTCTAGAAAATATATTGTGTATTTCCCCTGCCTGACACACAGCAACCCAAAAACCTGACCTGTTGAAACTCCAGCTTCTTGCAGAGATTCAGTTGCCTGGTCCAGGTAACAGGTTGTATGCAGTGATTTTTTCTGGGGGACGCAGGGGTACATTTACACCTAAACATTTTATGACTCTAAGTTTGGCCTCATTGAGGGGCAGTATTTCAATATGAGTAGGAAAATGAGAGTACCCCTAAACATTTTTTAAAGAAAAAAGCACTGGTTGTATGACACTATTCCTGCTTTGCCCAGCTCTAATTATCTAGTTAAAAGTCCCTTTCTCTTGCCCTATTGATTTATCTACAGTGGCACCTCGGGTTACAGACGCTTCAGCTTACAGACTACACTAACCCAGAAGTAGTACCTCGGGTTAATAACTTTGCTTCAGGATGAGAACAGAAATCACATGGCAGCAGCAGCAGGAGGCCCCATTAGCTAAAGTGGTACCTCAGGTTAAGAACAGTTTCAGGTTAAGAACGGACCTCCAGAACGAATTAAGTTCTTAACCCGAGGTACCACTGTATATTCACTTGGCGGTTGACAAACGTTTGCCAATAATAATAATCATCATCATCATAATTTATTTATACCCCAGCCACTCTGGGCAGCTCCCAACAGAATTAAAAGCACAATAAAACATCAAACATTAAAAACTTCCCTAAACAGGGCTGCCTTCAGATGTCTTCTAAAAGTCAGATAGTTATACTGATAATTTCTTCTTGTTGTAACATGTTCATGGGGTACTCAGATTTCAGATCTAATTTGGAACCTCTTTTGACATTTGTCACAATTAAGCATATTTCCTTTTTCCTGCTTCTTTGTCCTGGGCTAAAGCAGGCTCATATTTTATACAGGTTACTTTACTCCCAGTGCTGAGAACTCTGCGATAGAAAATAAACAACTAGAAACTAGCTATCTAAGCCTGCATAGGCTTGCTCCTTTCTACAATCTGAGTACACATGAAAATGTTTTTTAGCCTGATTCAAGAAAAAACATTTCAATGGCTCAGAGTTCAGTTCTTTACTTCCTTAGATAAGCCTAAAAACTGAGAAATGTTTATAAAGCAGAACGTTTCCCAACAGCAGCTGAAAGGCTACAAAGCAAAACACCAGGGCAGGACTACAGTGAAGAATTCTCCTGATGACCAAACTATACAAGACATGGTAGATTCATGATCATGAACTCAACTGATGTGAGGATGTGATCTTAAGACAATTATTGAGGTGTGTGGGACTCATTTTCCTCAAAGCACCATATTTAGAGATGACCAATCGGAATCACCCTGAAGAAAGCGCTATTAGCTTTGCAGTGGAAGAAATTAGGGTAGCCCAGTGCAAAAGAAGCAGGGTGCCTGTACCTTTAATAGTTATATAAAAGAGAGAGTTTCAACTGACATTACAAACTGAGATTCCCTCTTCTGCACAATAATAAATGGGGGGGGGGGGTAGTCTTATTATCTTTTTGCACCACAACCCCACAAGAATGGCAGTTACACATATTGTAAATGCCCTGTGTTTCAGATCTCTATGGGCAATAGAACAGGCTGGGCTATAGGAAATATAAAGATGTATGGAAATGGACCAGGAGTCTCCATTACCTGTCTCTCTTTTCCCCAGCACCTCTCTCCTCTCTGTGCACTGGAGAGATCTTGGTCCAGACACCAGTATCACCCACCCTCCATAACAATCATGCTTATTGTTTAGGACTGTCACCTTATAACTTGGGCCTAAGTTTAACCTTCCTGAGTGCTCACTGGAAGGACAGATCCTGAAGTTGAGGCTCCAGTACTTTGGCCACCTCATGAGAAGAGAAGACTCCCTAGAAAAGACCCTGATGTTGGGAAAGATTGAGGGCACAAGGAGAAGGGGACAGCAGAGGATGAGATGGTTGGACAGTGTTCTTGAAGCTACTAACATAAGGAACTGCGAAGGATAGGCATGCCTGGCATGCTCTGGTCCATGGGGTCACGAAGAGTCGGACACGACTGGCCGACTTAACAACAAAGCTTAAAGGAAGACAAAGATTCTGTAGGGATTTTTTATCAAGGGCAGTTTTTTCATCCCCGCCCGACTCGCTTTGCTTGCCAAAAAGAAACAAAACCCTTCCCTACAACTACTAAAAGTAAACGAGTCCCGTGTCTTTAGAAATTCAGTCAACTGGATTTATTTATGAAATTATTTGTTGAGTTGCCCTACAACTGATTTCTGTTTACTGCAGCAGGTTGCCCTTCCTTCGTGACAAAGATCATTCATTCCATTGTGATGCCAGTGGATTTGACCAACTGAACTCCAGCCTTTTGGCCCTAATAATGAAAAAGGAGGGATACAGTGTGATAGTGGCAGGCTTTCCAACACTAGTGCAAAGCGGGATAGAACTCACACCTATATCTGTTGCACAGAAGAGGCATTTTCTTTCTTACAGCTATTACAAGTCAATGAGACTTTTCCCTTACCGGTCATCCTATAAAACTCAAAAGCTGTATAAACACAGGTCTCTGCTATAAAAGTAGCCTGTGAAAGAAGCTCAAAATCTTGCAAGTCAAGGTTATGTATATAACTACAGTTTAAATGTTAGAACATCAGTCTCTCCCAGTCTCTTTTCTTTGGCTCCACCATGTGGCTAGAAGAAAAAGCGCAAGAAGTCAAAAAGTAGAGGGTTTTAAGATTAAACTATGGTATTATTGTATAGGATAGACTTTTGAACACCACTTGATCAGATTTGTGAATTGGTTTCCTTACTAGACAGGGGTGTGTGTGTGTTTCTGGGGGTTTTCCTGTTCTTATTCTGTCTCTCACATCTACAATAAACCTACCATTAAAATTATAGACTGGTCATTTCTTCGTCAGAGGGCAAACAGGCAAATTTAGCAGGGGATCAAATACTTTCCCCCCTCACTATAAGGTTGGGAGACTCCTGCCTGAAACCATGAAGAACTGTTGTCAGTCAGTGTAGACAATACTGAGCTACATGGACCAATGGTCTGACTCAATATAAGGCAGCTTCCTATATTCCTATGACAAGACTGTCCCACCACCAAGACCGCCCAATTTCTGAACAGACTGCAAGTTAAATCCTACTTCAAACACCTGCCAACGGGGCAGTATCCACTGGAACAGAGTACATCAGGCTAGCTGCCCTCCAGCCCCCCTCTGCTGCTCCCTGCCTCCCACAGGACATAGGCAGTGTGAAGTGACCTCATTCTGTTTAACAGTAGGGCCAGTCCTATGCCCCTCAGTCAACTCCAAAGGGCCATAAATGGCTATGCTCCAGGAATCTCATGGGAGCTATATTGCAGTCTTACATATGCAAAATAATTTTGTGCAACTAAAGATGAAATCTTATGTGCTTCACAGTGAAAATGTATAGATAGGATTTGATTGCTTGACTTGTTGGGGAACCCATTAGAATGCATCTTTTCCTCTTTTAACCACTACAGAAATGCTTTTATTTATTTAGGCCATCATAGGAGCATCTATCAACTTTCAAGATGTAGATAATCTGTTTTACAGAGTCCTATTTTCTTAACTTAGGCATCCTTCAACATAGTGCCAGCAAGTCTCTCACTGTCCACCACTAACACCCAAGCGGCCTGTATAGGTCAGCTTCCATCCTAATCATGCAGCAACCATTTGGGGTGATTATAAAATGGCTATCACATGATTAGGATGGGAGTCTCCCATACAGAGGCACAGCTTCTTTGTACCATCAAATTAAAACAATACAGTACACCACACAGTAAAAATTACAAATCCAGAACTTTGATCAGAGGCATGGATTCTAAAGATTCTTACAATGCATTCTCTCCAATACATGTGTACTGTGATTTGATTGTGATTCTGTTTGGAACACCTGTTTAAAAAATTATGAAAATTCATGAGAACATATGCCTTGGGTCCATGTTTTTGTGCCACTGCTGTGCATTTTTGTTCCATGGTGGAGGTAAACAGCCAATCTTTACATTTTACTGCACAGTCGGCAGACACCAATGTAAGCTTTAACTTGATAGTGGTTTGCAGGGCATTTTATGTAATAATCATACAAGAGGATCACTGTTTTATTTGCTAGATACTACTTTTACCTTCTTGCTGTTTTGTGGTGGTGCCCACATCACTTTTTCACAATGCTAAATGCACCCAGGCCCAAAGGATTGAGGAACACTGATTTCTAATCAGAGCAGTATGCCAGCTATAGCTGAAGGGAGCTGTTAAGTGAACACTGTTAAATAATGAGCAGTATGACCAAGATGATGCTGGGTCCCAAAAGGCTGAATGCCACATTCTACCAACCAAATTCTTAAGACTTAAAAAACTCAAAAGTATTAACCTTTCTAGTTGAAAGATGCAACATTAGTTCAATACATAGTTTCACCCTGATAGGGGAGTCAAACAAGAACTACCCAAACACTAATGTTTTTAAAAATGCAGTGGGGGTCCTAAATGTTTCAATCCTGAATAGTTTTAACTGTTTTTACCAATAAGAAAACTGTTTCCACAGAATCAGAAGGATATGCCTTTATTTGCAGAGAATTCACCAGAGATTTCATATTTCAATACATGAAAGCTCTAATACACACTTTAACTGAGAAACTTGTGGAAAAAACTGAAAAATGAAACAGAAAGAGTGATGGTTCCCATCAACATCATGAACTAGGAAAGCCACAAATCCAGACTTTAGGACAGAGAAAACATCACTCAAACATTGAGACAGGTATTGAGAAACACAAACTGGATAAAGAAGTTGAGAATGATCACCCTAACCTTTCATAGTCCTTGTAAACAAGGTGGGATTATAGAACTGCAAAGAGCATAAACCTTTATATCTTCAGATGTGCCAGATGTCCTGTCTTCATTAGACTGCCTCATTCCTTGTATCTCTGCAGTATTCCTTTCACTGCTCTATGGAATAATGGTGGATCAGTCACAAGCACGGTGCTCACAATAATGAAGATTATGATTCCCACTATCAAAGCAATTATATTCAGGTACTTTGCTTTCCTGCCATGCATAGCTGCGCCTTCAGGATCTCCCATGACTTTACAATCCCTTGACTGAAACAGGGGTAGAGAAAAAAAATATTTTTAATAAAAATAAAGAAAATTAGCAGTAGAAACATTGTTGCACATGCTTTAAACACCTGGAGGTCAAACGGGCTTTTCATGGTTGTTGTGTGATCATTTCAAACCAAGAACTTCCTGCTCAGTGTTACCACTGCAGCATCCTTGTTAGCAATGAGATAATACTCTTTTTTCAAATACTCTAGAATGATTTACTTGCAGGTTGGATAAAAATCAATGATTTTTTAAAAAAAATCAAAAAAATCGGATTTTTTTGATTTAAATCGGATTTTTTTGATTTAAATTGGATTTTTAAAATAAAATGCTTTTGGAGGAAAAATCTTTCTAAATATAGTCTTCTATTTAAGTTACAAAGGCTATTCATCAGGAAATAAGGATTTGTTTTAAGTTTATCAAGTATGCTACCGGGTAAAACTCAGTCTAAGTTTTTTTTAAAAATGTTTAACCACATCAGTTAACAAACATGGATACATATGCTATCATGTTATTGTTTTAGTTAAATAAATTGTTTAAATGGTTATTAAGGAAATGATTATTTTTCTCCTTCCAATAAAGTACAGCAGAAAAGTTTTCCAAATATAAACATAATTATCTGTCTATGTATTTCTAGTAGTATAACCAAATCAGTAATTTTTGATATAAGTGTAAAAACTACTCTGAAAATTTATTATTCAAAAAATGAAACCTTCATATGGTTGTAAATATTAAGATTATACCAGCAAGAATGAGTTTTTCTGTAAAAAAAAATATTTAAATCAAGTCTTACTGACTAGTGATTTAAATCAAGCCTTACTGACTAGTGATTTAAATCGTGATTTAAATCGTGATTTAAATCAATTTGATTTAAATCAAATCCACCCTGTTTACTTGGCAATTATATTCCAAACACTAACCGCATATTAAAGGTAAAGGTAAAGTACCCCTGACAATTAAGTCCAGTCGTGAATGACTCTGAGGTTGCAGCGCTCATTTCGCTTTACTGGCCAAGGGAGCCAGCGTTTGTACGCAGACAGTTTTTCCAGGTCATGTGGCCAGCATGACTAAGCCATGTCTGGCGAAACCAGAGCAGTGCACGGAAACGGCGTTTACCTTCCTGCCGGAGCGGTACCTATTTATCTACTTGCACTTTGCCGTGCTTTCGAACTGCTAGGTTGGCAGGGGCTGGGACCAAGCAACGGGAGCTCACCCCGTCGCCGACCTTCTGATTGGCAAGCCCTAGGCTCAGTGGTTTAGACCACAGTGCATATTAGAAAGTGCTATTGGGCAAATGGCATTTATGTCTTCTATTCTCCACAGTACATTATAATTTGGGGTGAATAAATGAGGCAGCCTTTTTTTGATACTATAAACATATCTACCTCATTGCCTGTTGGTAATAGGGAGCTTTCACCCAAAAATAACTTTTTGCCCATTTTGCCTAGTTTGGCCCCTTCTCACTGGAGAAGATCTATAATGTACTGAAATATTTTTGGGAGCATCACAGGAAAGGTACAGTACAGATAATACAAAGTGTATAAATTATGTGAAGAAAAAGTGGTTTTTAGATTTCATTTCTGGATAAAACTGTTAATAGAGCCTGAGGAGTGGTCCATCCTCTATTGTATACCAAGGACTACAGTATAGTGAGGTAACATTCCTGAAAGAAAACTCTCCCACCCCCCACTTTGTCTGCACAGTTCCTTATACAGTGGTACCTCTAGTTAAGTACTTAATTCATTCCGGAGGTCCGTTCTTAACCTGAAACTGTTCTTAACCTAAAGCACCACTTTAGCTAATGGGGCCTCCCACTGCCGCTGCACCGCCAGAGCACAATTTCTGTTCTCATCCTGAAGCAAAGTTCTTAACCTGAAGCATTATTTCTGGGTTAGCGGAGTTCTTAACCTAAAGCGTATGTAACCTGAAGTGTATGTAACCTGAGGTACCACTGTAATGACATGGGACTTAAAAAGTGGTTGATACTATATTGCAGGTTACCTGAAAAACTGCCTGCTCCTACATCAACCACCTTAATTTAGATAACCTCTTGTGGGACCACACCATACAGAATATCTTAGGAACCCAAAAAGAGGCATTTTCTGCTATTGCTCCTGTATTATGCCTTTCCATCTGCCACAAGAGAAGAAGCAGCCAGTCATCAGTTGCTTCAGACATCTAGGGCAGTATCCAACTGATGCATCCCATCAGCATAGATTTCCATTTGTGAACTGAATGCCCCCTCCTCTCCCCTTCCCATGCCCACCAATCTGCTCTAGGGATTCCCACAACCTTCCAGAACAGATTGGGGAGGACACGGATGGGCGGGAAAGGGGAAAGTTAAATTGCAGTTGTAAATTGTGCTGATGGGACAGGTTAGCTGGACACTGTCCACACCTTTTTGGTCTGGCTTTCTCTACCTATAAGATCAGTCTGTGTTTTCTGTGATTGAATTCCCTAATTCCATTTGTTTTTTTGGTATTTTTGTTTTAATGACATTGCTTGAATTTATACTGTACGCCATTGTAGGCCCTTGGTTCACAGACTATTAAACCAAAGCTGGTGGCACTTTGTTCTAAGCCTTCCATGCGCAAGTCTTTTTGTGACAGCAATATATATATATAATACCATCTTATACACATGCAATGGAAAGTACATAGGGCACCCATCTTTTCACCTCTGTTTGCAGCTAAGGTGTGTTAAAAGGCCTCCGACTCCACCCTGCAGCCTAGCAGTGCCTGGTTCCTACCGTCAATCAACCCATCCTTAGCTAGGTGAAGAGGGTGAGGGGAATGAAAACTCCCTTGGAAAGCGGGGTGGGGATAGAACATTTTAGTTTAGGGTTAACACTGTTCGGGTAGGGGCCTCTGTGACAGAAATTTAACAGGTGGAGATTCCCACCCCCCCCCCAGCACAAAGGCAATGAGGGGAGAGCTGTTAACGCCAAATGGTGCTAGGAAAGGGAAGAGTGGCCCACTCCAAGACCTGAGTGAATGGGGTGGAAGAAGAATGAAGTCTGCCCCAGAAAAAGAGAATAAACAAGAAGCGGAGGCAGAAATGCTATCCAGTCCCATGATGAGGGAAAGGAGCCAAGACTGAGGAAGGGCAGAAAACCGGAAGCGGGGGGGGGAATAACCGGGTTAGTTGATAATGGCGCTTTCCCGCCCTTTTTTTCGTGGGGGAGGGGAGGGCGGCTTCACCTTGATGGAGAACATGAGAGCGAAGAAGCCGATGAAGCAGCTGTTCAAGAAGGCTGAACTAAACGACGACCAGAAGACGAAGTCTTGCGGGGCCTGGACAACGACTTCGCCCAACGGGGGCGATACGGGCTGCATGGCAACGCGGGGCGGCGAGAGCGGCAGGAGGCGGCCGACCGCCGAGGCGAAATGGGGCGCGGAGGGCGAGGGCCGAGGGCGGGTCCTGATTGGGCGGCGCCTGTGGCGGCAGCTGCGTGAGAGAAGCCGCCGCTTTCGATTCTGAGAAAACCACGAGGGGGGGGGGGGAAGCGGGCCGCCGGGGGCGAGTTAGAGCGGGAACAGATTTGGTAGAAATGGAAACTCAGATGGGAGAGGTAGGCAGGAAGCTGTGGTGCTCCGACGGTTTGCTCCTGAACACGAAGCGTCGGCGGCAGCAACCCCGCTAAAATAATAAACGTTGACAGTTGGTCAACGTTTAATGCTCTGTTGAACATTGACAGTTGAAATTTGACAGTTGGTCAAATTTTAATGCTCTGTTGAAAGCCGCCCAGAGTGGCTGGGGAAACCCAGCCAGATGGGCGGGGTATAAATAATATATTATTATTATTATTATTATTATTATTAGGCTGTTGCAGGATTTCTCCCAGTAAATAAGGACAGGCACGGGTTCTTTGCGAGGAAGGCCAAATTTATTCACCTGCGCAGGGGCTGCAGCGAGAATCATTTCTCAAAGTCTCCGCTCCGATCGTTTGCTGGGGCTTCCTGGTTTTATAGTGAGCAACAAACAGCTTTGAAAAAGCAGAACTTTTCTCAAGCCTCCCTACCTCCTGTCCTGTCTGCCAAACTGCAAAGAACTTTCAGAGTCTTTCCCCCCTTGTTCGCCCAAACTGCATCTGCCAGCCTGTGCGTTTCTTGCCCAGACTGCTGACCTATGTAAGTTTAAAAACGGACACTAGTTAGCTCACCCCTTCTGACGGACGCGTGTCAGACTTCCCGGCATAAATGGTTTACACAGCACTTTATGCTAGTCTCCAGGGTGAGGGTGTTGGGAGAGATAGATTCCATTTGTGCCCTTCATCAAGGCTAATAATAATAATAATAATAATAATAATAAACTTTTATTTATATCTCGCCCTTCCCAGCCAAAACCGGGCTCAGGGCGGCTAACAATCATAAAACCACATAACCATTGAACAAACAGTTAAAATACAGATATAAAATACACTTTAAAAACTTAAAAATTTAGAATTTTAAAAGTTGCACTCAAGTTAGCCCAAAAGCCAGACGGAACAGCTCCGTTTTACAGGCCCTGCGGAAGGGTGCCAACTCTTGCAGGGCCCTCGTTTCTTGTGGCAGATCATTCCACCATATCGGGGCCAGAACCGAAAAAGCCCTGGCCCTGGTGGCTGCCAAACTGACCTCCTTATGACCTGGGATCTCCAGAAAGTTATTATTTGATGACCTCAGGGTCCTACCCGGGGCATACCAAGAGAGACGGTCCCTTAAGTACGAGGGCCCTAGGCCGCGTAGGGCTTTAAAGGTTAAAACCAGCACCTTAAACCTGATCCTGTACTCCACCGGGAGCCAGTGCAGCTGATAAAGCACTGGATGAATGTGATCTCACGGCAAGGCCCCCATAAGGAGCCTCGCTGCGGCATTCTGCATTGTGGGATGTAAACACTAGAGCAGTCAAGTACAACAATGCTAGAGCAGATAGTGGAGATTGCCTCAGTCCTCCAGCCACAACTTCCTGGTCACATGGATTGAGACAATTTCCTCTTGTAACTAAATGTGGGAGTGGCTTCACCTGGGAAGGTAAGAACAAAGAACCTACAGGTCAGCGGCCATTCCATTCCACTCTTTCACTCGAACTGCGAGGAGGATGCTCAGTTGGCTTCCAGCCAACTGGGGCCTAGTAGATTTCTCTCCCACAATGGGGAGATTCTAATTGTAAATATCTTTACTAAGAACAAGCCTGCCTTCTTTGGGATTTGTCTTGAGCTGCATATATGTGAGTAAACATTTTATACCTTTTTATAGAAGATGTGTGTTGTGTCTTATTTAAGAGGGACTAAGGGGAAATATAGTGACAAACCAGGAAACTAGATTAAGCTGATTCTAGCGAATCAAAGCAACTTCCGCTGTGTGTATTTTAAAAAGGGAATGTTACTCTCCTAGTTGAACTTGTTAGCACAAGTTAGGATGAGATATATTAAATTATAAATCTCCATCCACGTTCCCAAACATTCCCACAAAGGGTTATGTATGCCCAGCGCTACGTATTTTGTGTATTTTTGAAGGATTGCGTTGGATTGCATTTTTAAGTTGAGAGAGATTTTTCTGATTGCATTTCCTGGTCAGACCGCATGGTCCTTTGTCCTATTGTTTAGAGAAAGGGGGATTAAGCTACCCCTCCCCTCCCTCAGAGCTCACAAAAGACCCAAAGGCAGTGAAGATTTATTTTGAGACTTTTGCTTTTTGCATTTTGAGAATTTTGAGATTTTGATTTTGAATTTTGACAAAATTTTGAATTTTGAAATTTTTTCAAATTTTGGATTTTAAGATGGCTAGTGCCAGTTTTTATAGTGAAGCCTTAGCCAAGATTAAAGTCTGGAAAAGGCAGAACAGCGAGGCCAAGCACATAATTTTGAGTGGACTTCGCAATAAGCATCTATCGTTAATAAATAGCAAAGATGATGCATCTCAGATCCTAAAAGATATTGAGCGCATGTATGGAGAATCTACAAAGAACTCCTACAGAACATTGATGGGCAAATTAACTAGACTGAGAATGAATTCAAAAGAAGAATTCACAGAGCATATTGATAAATTCACAGAAATTATTCAAAAGCTTGAACTTACTCCACAATCTTTTGATGAAGTAACAAAGGTATCATTTCTGTTAGCCTCATTAGGGCCACATTTTGATGCATTTGTTAGTTTGATGGATCATAAAGAGAATCTAACTTTTAAGGAACTGACTAGTGAATTAAGAGAGGAATGCAGAAAGAGATTTGATTCTCCAGAAAGCAACCCTAGGAGAAAGGATTGTAATTTTGTTTCAAAGCAATTTACAAAATCCAGAGAAATTGTGTGTTTTAAATGCCTGAAAAGCGGCCACATGGCAAAGCATTGCAGGAATCCAAAGGCTAAAGCAAAGGATTCTGATGTTTCCCAGCAAAAGGGAGAAAGAAAAGGAAAGCTTGAACGCAACATGCTATTACAAGAAAGGAGCTTAGCTGTGAGAAATTATGAAAATGTGCATAATAAGTGGATTATTGATTCTGGATGCAGCAGCCACTACACGTTTAAAAGGGACTGTTTTAATGAATTAAATTATAAAGAGACTGAAATTGAGATTGCAGATGGAAATATTTTAAAGTCCAAAGGTGAAGGTTCAATGCATTTGGAATTCAATGTAAACAATGAATCTTTTAGGACTAGAATGTCCAATGTTGTGTATGTGCCAGAACTGAGCTGCAATTTACTCAGTGTCTCTACTTTGGACAAGAAAGGTTTCAAGGTCACATTTGAGAATGGACAGTGCAATGTAACTAAAGATGGTGAAGTGTACATTGAAGCAAATCTAATAAATGGTGTTTATGAGGTTAATCTTTCAGAGAACCAGTCTACAAAAGCAGACACAAAGAACACTGTTATTGGCTGCTCCAAGGAGTCAGAATGGACTCAAGAACTCATAAACTTTCCTTCTGAAACCCCACATGGTACTAATCTGCCTTCTAGTGTCATAGCACCCCCTACAGGCGACGCACCAGAAGACGCAGATGACCAGACCCCTGGCGGCTCCAGAGACGAAGAGGAGGACACAGATGAGGACATGCCACCTTTGGAAGGGAGTGAGGAAGCTGATGCGGTTCAGGAACCAGAACCAGAGGTCAGACGCTCATCCAGAACCAACAGAGGTGTCCCGCCGGTACGACTGTCCTACCTTGCAGGGTCGGTGTCTCCACAGGAACCTTCCACATGGGAAGAGATTGAGAAGATGCCATCTGCGGAAGCCAGTCTCTGGAAGAAGGCCGCTCAGGAGGAGATGGATGCACTGCATCAGAACCAGACGTGGACCCTGACAGAGCTCCCTCCTGGTAAGAAGGCCATTGGGTGCAAGTGGGTGTTCAAGGTTAAAAAGGGTTCAGAAGGGGAAGTGGAACGCTACAAAGCAAGGCTAGTAGCACAAGGTTTTTCACAACGTTTTGGTGAAGATTACGACGAAGTTTTCGCACCAACCGTGAGATATAGTACCCTCCGAATGCTTTTGAGCATTGCAGCCTCTAAACAATTGAACGTGAAGCACATTGACATTTGTACTGCGTTTTTACATGGGAAAATTTCAGAAGAAATTTACATGAAACAACCTAAAGGTTTCACAAAACCAAATGAGGCACATCTAGTATGTCGACTCCAGAAGGGACTCTATGGGCTTAAACAAGCAGCTAGAGCCTGGAATCAGAAATTGCACAATATGCTTGTGCAACTAGGGTACAAGCAAGGAAACGCAGACAAGTGCTTGTACACCAAGTCAAGTAATGGACAATATTCATACATATTGGCTTTTGTAGATGACTTGATTATTGCTACTGCAAATAATAGAGACTATACACAAATAGTAAAACACCTCAGCAAGGAGGTACAAGTAAAAGAGCTTGGAGATGTCAGGTACTACCTAGGAATCCAAGTGGAAAAAGAAGAAGACGGCTCATTTCTTCTCAACCAGAAGCAAAAGATTCATGAACTGATTGAGTATTTGCAGATGCAAGACGCACACCCGGTGGCAACGCCCATGGCTACAGACTTCTTGAAGAATCAGCAGGATTCGAAGCTGTTGCCAGATAACAGTCAATATAGGTCGGTGATTGGTAAACTTTTGTATTTAGTTACCACATGTAGACCTGACTTAGCTAATGCTGTGGGGATTCTGAGCAGAAAAGTGAATTCTCCCACTGAGCATGATTTAGCGGGGCTGAAAAGGGTGGTTAGATACCTGAAGGGTACAGTAAATTGTAAATTAAAGTTGCCAGCCGTCAGAGACCCTAAGTTGGTTGGGTACACTGATGCAGATTGGGCCGGGGATAATGCTGACTATAAATCCACAAGTGGTCATGTTTTTATGTTTGGGGGTGGACCTGTTGTGTGGGGAAGTTATAAACAGAGTTGTGTAGCTTTGTCTTCAACAGAGTCTGAATATGTTGCTGCTGCAGAAGCATGCAGAGAAATTGCATGGCTTGATGAACTCATCAAAGACTTTGGACTGGTGAGAAGGGAACCTGTCAGCCTGCTAGAGGACAATCAAAGTTGCCTGAAGCTGACGCAGAGTGAAAAGTTCCTAGCCAGAACCAAACACATTGGGGTCAGGTACCACTACATACGCCAGATGGTGCAAGATGAACTTGTGGAACTGTCTTATTGCTGCACCAAAGAGATGACTGCCGACATCTTGACAAAACCCTTGCCAAAAGAGAGTTTCCAGAATCTACGTGTCAAGCTGGGACTCTGGGTGGTTGAATAAAGTTGTTTATGTTTTGTATGTTGTATTTGCCTGAGAAGGGGTTTGTGGGATGTAAACACTAGAGCAGTCAAGTACAACAATGCTAGAGCAGATAGTGGAGATTGCCTCAGTCCTCCAGCCACAACTTCCTGGTCACATGGATTGAGACAATTTCCTCTTGTAACTAAATGTGGGAGTGGCTTCACCTGGGAAGGTAAGAACAAAGAACCTACAGGTCAGCGGCCATTCCATTCCACTCTTTCACTCGAACTGCGAGGAGGATGCTCAGTTGGCTTCCAGCCAACTGGGGCCTAGTAGATTTCTCTCCCACAATGGGGAGATTCTAATTGTAAATATCTTTACTAAGAACAAGCCTGCCTTCTTTGGGATTTGTCTTGAGCTGCATATATGTGAGTAAACATTTTATACCTTTTTATAGAAGACGTGTGTTGTGTCTTATTTAAGAGGGACTAAGGGGAAATATAGTGACAAACCAGGAAACTAGATTAAGCTGATTCTAGCGAATCAAAGCAACTTCCGCTGTGTGTATTTTAAAAAGGGAATGTTACTCTCCTAGTTGAACTTGTTAGCACAAGTTAGGATGAGATATATTAAATTATAAATCTCCATCCACGTTCCCAAACATTCCCACATGCATCCGCTGGAGTTTCTGGGTCAGCCTCAAGGGCAGCCCTGCATAGAGCGAGTTACAATAATCTAGTCTGGAGGTGACCGTCGCATGGATCGCTGTGGCCAGGTCGGGGGGAGAGAGGTAGGGGACCAGCTGCCTAATACGGCGGAGATGGAAAAATGCCACCTTTGCTGTGGCTGCAACCTGCGCCTCCCTGGAAAGGGAGGCGTCAAAGGTTACCCCCAGACTCTTGACAAGAGGTGCTGGCACTAATTGAACGCCCGCAAGGGTTGGGGGTTGGCCCCCTAACCCCATGTCGTCCCGACCTAGCCAAAGGACCTCTGTCTTCGAAGGATTTAACTTTAATCAGCTCCCACGCATCCATCTAGCCACAGCTTCCAAACACCTGGCCAGTGTGTCTGGGACCAAGTCGGGACGGCCGTCCATCAACAGATAGAGCTGGGTGTCATCAGCATATTGATGGCAACCCATCCCAAAGCTCCGGACAATCTGGGCGAGAGGGCGCATAAAGATGTTAAAAAGCATCGGGGAGAGAATTGCACCTTGCGGCACTCCACACACCAAGGAGTGCCGCGGGGACATCTCATTCCCTAGCGCTACTCTCTGTCCCCGACCTGAGATAAAGGAGCGCAGCCATTGTCGGACTGTGCCCTGAATTCCCACGTCGGCAAGGCGGTGGTCTAAAAGTTCATGATCGACCATATCGAAGGCTGCTGACAAATTAAAAGAATCAGCAGTCCCGATCCGCCTCGATCCAGCTGTCTACGGAGATCATCCATTAGCGCGACCAAAGCCGTTTCAGTCCCATAGCCAGGGCGAAAGCCGGACTGAAATGGATCCAAAGCCGATGTTTCCTCCAGAAACCCACTAAGTTGTTCAGCAACCGCTCTCTCAATTACCTTACCCAAGTACGAAAGATTCGAAACCGGGCGGTAATTGGATAGATCTAAAGGATCTAAAGAAGTTTTCTTTAAGAGCGGACGCACCACTGCCTCTTTCAACTCCCCTGGGAATGTCCCTGTGCCAAGGGACAAGTTGATAATCTCACCCAGGGGGGCCCGCACCTCGTCCGGGCACGCTCTAATCAGCCAGGACGGGCACGGGTCAAGGGGACAGGTGGTGGGCCTTCCAGCTCGGAGGAATCTGTCTACATCGGCAGGGAGTATCCGATCAAAGTGGTCCAATACTGGGCCCGAAGACAGTCGAGGGGCCTCTAGCTCTGTTATTGTATCCAAATTGGCAGGGAGGTCATGGCGGAGCCGCAAGACTTTCTCCGCGAAGAAGCTCGCAAATGCCTCACAGCTATGGGTCAAATTCATATTTAAATTTGGTTGTTTCCCCTAGGGTTGTTAGAGACCTGATTATTCTAAAGAGTTGTGCTGGGCGAGAGCTAGCGGATGCAATGGAAGCTGAGAAGTAGGACCTCTTTGCCGCTTTCACTGCCATCTCATAGGTTTTCATAAACATCCTATAAGATGTTCTTGAAGCTCTGTTGCGAGCACGCCGCCATACTCGCTCTAGCCGTCTGAGATCCCGTTTCATTTTCCGAAGCCCCTCGGTAAACCAAGGGGTCCGGTTTCGGCAGGGTCGCAGAGGGCGCTTAGGTGCGATCTCATCGATGGCTGCCAAGAATCGGTTATTCCAATTCTTGACAAGATCATCTAATGAGTCGCCAGGGGGGGCAGGGTCCCGCAAAGCCTGATGGAATCTATCAGGATCCATCAGCCTTCGCGGGCGAGCCAAAATAGGCTCGCCACCCAAGCAGGGGAGGAGCTGAAAGTCAATCTCGGCTCTCAGGGCATAGTGATCAGACCATGGCACTTCCACAGATGGGAGCGTGATCACATCTATGCCAGCACCAAAAATCAAATCCAGCGTGTGGCCTGCTTGATGAGTGGGGCCCAAAACAAATTGGGAGAGCCCTAGTGTCGCCATGGAAGTCACTAGGTCCAGAGCCTGTGAGGAGGGAGTAGCATCGGCATGGACGTTGAAGTCTCCCAGAACCAATAGGTTTGGGAACTCCAAGGCCCAGCCCGCCACCACCTCCAGCAGGTCTGACAGGGTGGCTACTGGTGCGCTAGGTGGTCGGTACACCAGCCAGACAGCCAAGCTCTCCTTGGAACCCCACATCAGACCAACACATTCAATGCCGGAGATCGTCGGTACTGGCAGAGCCCTGAAAGGGCAACCCTCTCGGATTAACAATGCTACTCCTCCCCCCCGACCCACGGTCCGTGATTGGTGGAGGACGGAAAAACCTGAAGGTGCTAGTTCGTTCAGAGAGATTACTTCACCTTCTCGCACCCAGGTCTCCGTCACGCAGGCCAGGTCAACCCCCAGTGAGATAAAAAAGTCCCACATGGTGGCGGTTTTATTGCCAATGGACCTGGCATTGCACAACACCAATGACGGAGGTGGGCAATCCCTGCTCACCCTACCCTCGTCCTTCGGGATGGGACGTAGATTGGAAGGGATTCGAGCCTTATTGTATCTCAAAGCCCTTCGCCCATAGTGATATCTAGCCCCACCGCCATACCTCCTTCGCCCTTCCATAATGGGGATCCCAAGAATAAGCTTCTCCATTCTATTGGGTACAGCGGATGTTAGAGAGGAATGATAAGGGGCGGGAGAAGCCCCTAATAAGGAGGCTGGTTTAGGGAGTATATTTTGATCATTCAAGCTTCTGTCCTTTCTGGTCTTCTGTCAATCGGCCTCTTGGATTCATCAAGGCTAATAAGTAATAATAACACTCTCCAGCTCAAGGATGGCTATCCCACCCCTTCCTTCTGCCCTCCATTCTCATGTTAAGAAAGGGGGCGGGGGGGCGCATAGGAGCCAACTCCTAGGGGCCCCCATAAAATATTTGATGGGCACTGCTATTCAGATAGTGTGCTTGTGACACATCATGTGATTGATTTTCAGGGTGAGGCTTATTTCTCCCCCCCACCCCAAATATTTTGTACAAGTTGGCATCCCTGCAGGGGAGAATAAGAAAGGTTCTATCAGAGCAGGAATGAGGAATGCATAGCCCCCTCCCGATGTTTTCAACAACAATGCTGACAGTTGGTCATATCAACTGCAGGGTGTTTGGAGTCAGAATAACAACATCTGGAAGGCCGCAAGTTTCCTTGAAGCAAGAGGGACGTTTTAAAAAGTGACTTCTAACAAAGTGGAATGATAGCTGCAGTTCCCTGAAACAGCACTATGAACTGGGTGAATGGAACTGCATGTTGGCAATTATCAAATTATGATTAGCAGAAATAAACATGACGCTGCCCTCATCCAAATTTGGAGGACAGATTTCTTTAAAGAGCATGGGGAAGTGAGATGAATAAATGACAACATTTAGGACTGTTAGCCCTTTGCAGCAAGAGCCTGTCTTCTCTGTAAAGCACTATTTATGTTGATGGCATAACAACAATCAATCCATATACAGTAGCTCAGTTGGTAGAGTAGGATACTCTTAATCTCAATGTTGTGGGTTTGAGCCCCACATTGGGCAAAATATTCCTGCATTGCAGGGGGTTGGACTAGATGACCCTCGTGGTCCCTTCCAATTCTATGATTCTAACACAATTGATTCTCAACCAACAAGGCATGATCCTATAAGGAGATCATGATATGAGCAAGCTTCTCCCAACATGCAATTTCTCTCATAGTGCTAATCTTTTTAGACAGAAGGCAGCATCAACCCACCATCCAAACTCTACACTATTGGCATGAGAGTGTGTGCTTTCCCCTGTGGTTTAATTCTAGGCTGAAGATACACAGTCGGCAATGCTAATTCTTACACTTGGGACCATTTTAATCAAAAGATGCTGTGTGTACGTTTCCAAGAGAATTAAGTAGTCCCATATATAGAAATGTTTGATGGATCTAGGGATATTTGGATCCCTTAAAATGACTGACCTCCCAGCTTAACTTTTTTTTATTCGTGTAAAAAGTCATCAGAAAATTACATAAATCTACATGTTGAAACCATAATATTGAAGAATCCTACAAAAGGGGAACCTCAATGTTTTAAGTTTTATACCAACAAGAAAGCAATTGACGCAGAATAAGGTAGGCATGTTTTTATTTGCTCAGAATTCACCCCAGACTTCATGTTTCAATACAGAAAAGCTGCAGTACACATCTTGAGTGAGAAACCTGTTGAACGAATATCAGTTTACTGGAAGAAGCAAAGATCACCAGTGTTGAAGCAATGATTCTTCAACATCAACTTTATTGGACTGGTCATGTTCGGATGCCTTATTATTGTCTTCCAAAGCAACTACTCTATTCCCAACTCAAGAATGGAAAGCGAAATACTGGTGGACAACAAAAGAGGTTTAAAGGCGCTCTCAAGGCAAATCTAAAAAAAATGTAACATAAGCCCTGATAACTGGGAAACACCGGCCTGTGAGCACTCCAACTGGAGAACAGCCTTTACCAAAGGTGTCATGGACTTTGAAGAAGCACGAACCCAGGGCAAGAAGGAGAAACGAGCTAAGAAGAAGGCACATTTGGCAAACCCTCACTGTGATCAACTCCCTCCAAGAAACCTATGTCCCCACTGGGAAAGGACGTGTGGATCCAGAACTGGCCTCCCAGTCACCTACAGACTCACTATTAAGACTGTTTTCATGCAAGACAATCTTACTCGGCTACAAGCGATCACCAAAGAAGAAGTGTGCTTTCTTAAGTGGTTTAATTCTAGGCTGAAAGTACACAGAAGAGTGATTTCTTACATCTGACACCATTTTAGTTATCATACATACATACAAAATCATGCTCTTTCATTTGGTTCCATTAAATTAATGATCCCCCATTTAATTTCCCCCTATTTATTTATTTATTTATTCATTCATTCATTCATTCATTCATTCATCCATCCATCCATTCATTTAAAAGTCATGATAATATATGGATTTAGGCCTGTAAAGCATTAATGCTGGAGAACTATACAAAGGGGAGTCTCAATGTTTTAGATCCTGAAAAAAAATTATCAAGAAAATGTCCACACAGAATAAGGACTTAGTTTTATTTGCTCAAAATTCATCCCATAATTCATGTTTCAATAAAGAAAAACTCCCAGTATATATCTTGAGTGATAAACCTGTTGAAGTAGAAAACAGATCATAAAAAATACTGCTTAGATCCCATGAGTAACAGGAAGAGGCAAGGCCACAAATTCAAATCTTTGACAAAGAAAAAACATTCATACAAACACTCTATTTTCTCAATAAAAGTCTCAAACTGGATGGCAGAGTTGAAGATGACATCAGAGTCTCTCTTCCACCTTCGTAGGCAAACAGTGCTGAGACCTTTATATCTCCAGAAGTGCAGGATGTACCAAGTGTCATGTAGAATGTCTCCTTCCTTGCAAGTGAAAGAGTAGGGTAGGTACCCTCAGAGAAGAAAAGGCAGGAAAAGCTTACAAGAAGTGCTATAATGATGGGGAAAATATTCTGCACACACTTTGGCACTGAGCCAACATTGAGTGGCAATTCCTCTTTATCTACACCATTGCTGCTATGCCTAGCTGGAGAGAGCGATGATGGTGATGAAAGCGATGAAGAATATGATGCTCAGTATCAGAGCAGTGATGTTCAGGTTTTTTGCAGTCCTGCCATAGGTAGCCGCAATTTCAGGATCTCCAAGCACTTTGTGATCCCTAGACTGAAAGTGGAGGGGGGGTGGAGAGAATTTTTGTGGGATGTGTAACACTGGTGCAGTCAATCACAACATTGCTAGAGTGTACACAAGGGATCTCAGTCCTCCAGCTAGAGTTTCCTGTACCTGGACTGAGATCACTTCCTCTATGTTACCAGAGGTGGGAGTGGCCTTACCTGTAGTACACAGGTCTGCTGCCATTCTCCTCTCTCTTCTCCATCAGGACTTCGAGGATGCAACATCTCAAGAGAAGATGCACTCTTGGCTTCCAGCCGGGAGGGCCCAGGTGGAGCCTTCTCCCTTAAGGAGAGTCTCCACATGTATATACATTTAATCTAAGCTAGCCTGCCTTTCTGAGACTTGTAGAAGCTTGGAATGTCTGTGAGTAAAACCTTTTTACTTTTAAAAAGCATTGTGTCGTGTATTTACTTATACAATGTTGAACTTAAAAGCTACGAACTTGAATGCTTAGTAAAAGAAAGTATGGTGTATTGCATGTACAGAAAAACTGATGCACAAATTGAGAGTGACAAGAAGAGGAACAAAATATGAAGGCCCATTTGCTGGAGAATGGTGGTGCTTTAATTTGTTCACAAATACTCCAGAAAACAAAAGACCAGTTCCAAAGCTTTTTCTGCTAACTTGTGGATCACTTAATAAGAACACGTTTTACAGATGTATCCTGTTATAAGCATGGTGTACAAGTTTTCATAATGTACTTTCAGGGGTTTCTGGGGAAACTTCAAAGGAAAGAGGGTGGTGGAGGACAATCCTTTAAGTGCTTGTTAAGAGTTTGCACTTTTCAGGGCTCATATGTATACTAGAGCTGACAGAAATTCAGAAATTCAGAAATATGTATGGCTGACAGAAATTCAACAGGTAAAGTGTTCCTTAAAACAAACTGTTGGGAACCTGCATCTGTTGAACTTCAACTTCCTGAATTAGGAAGTTTTTAATGTTTGATAATTTACTATGTTTTATATATGCTGTAAGCCGCCCAGAGTGGCAGGGGAAACTCAGCCAGATGGGTGGGAAATATTATTATTATTATTATTATTATTATTATTATTATTATTATTCAACCTGTCTAATGAACCAATAGAGGAACCCAAAAGTGGTAGTGAGCCTAGGATGGGAGACAGAGAAAATAAAGAGAACTGCCTCACAAAGATAGGTGGATGCTCCAGTAAACAAAACAGAAAAGCAAGCAAGAAATACTACCCAGTCCCGGGGAGAGAGATAAGTGAAGACTGCAGTGGAGATAGAGAGGAGACCCGCGCAGCCCTCGTGCGCTGCCTCACCTTGATGGAGTAGACGAGCGCCGCGAAGCCGAGGCAGCAGGTGTTGAGAACAGAGAAGCTGAACAAGGACCACAGCACATGGTCCTGGGGCGGCGGGGCGGCGACCCTTCCGGCGCGGTAGGGATACAGCGGCGCGCTCGGCTCAGAGCCGTCGTGGAGCAGCATGCGGATGGCGACGGGGTGGTGTGGAGCGCTCTGCATGGCGTACAGTTGCCTGCGCTGCCCGCGGCCAAGTGGCGAAGGGGTTCAGCAGGAGGGAGAGAGGTGGGAGGGAGAGAGAGAGCAGGTCCCGTCTTCGGGCTGTGACAGGCGCTTCCCTGAGCCTCTTTCGGAGAAGACGAGACCAAAGGAGCGCAGCGATGGAGGGAGGGGGACGGATTTGCGCGCGCAGGGGCTGAGCCCGCTTGGAAGCCACCTTCTTCCAGTTATGTCAAGTAGAAACGGTTGTATTCAACAAGCAGGTGGCGATGTGCACCCCTCCTTTTCTGATCCTTGCTATCTGCTTGGTGTTCCTGCTAGCTTGTCTTCAGAGTGGAAAGGCAATCTCTGTAGGCTTTCAGCAAGTGTAATCTACGCTACGTGGGTCCGTAATATGCTGTGGCAAAACACCTCGGGACATGGGCGTAGTGACCAGGATTTTTGTTGTGGGGGCAGGCTTTTGTTAGGGGGTGCAGAACCTCATATTTATATTGATTTGGATTGGGGGGGAGTTGTCCCCTGCCTTCCCCCCCCCCCGCTGTGCTCATGCCTCGGGAGCCCCTGGGGTGACCAGGAAAGTTTTTTGGGGAGATCCTTCTCATCACGCGATGCACTCACTTTGTGCTTCCCAGAATTGGGAGGCGAGCAGCTGCTGCAATGGCTTCTATTATTTTCCTGCAGCTTCTGGCTATCTGTGGCTCTCCACGCCCCTTTTCCGTTCTGGGATCAGCGGAGGCCAAGGATTTCCCAGATGTTACTTTGTCAACAACATTGATTTCCAAACTTTCCATTCACAGACCATTTGAAAACTGCTGAGCATCTTTGTCATTTTTAATCATTTTTCTGCCTGTTGTTTAGCAACTATAATCTCCTCTTTATTTGATTTATCATCATCATCATCATCATCATCATCATCATCACTATATTTACCCACCCTTCATCCTAATGTCCCAGGGCAGAGTACACTTAAAACAGATCACTAAATAGTTTGAAACAACTTAAAATCACAGAAATAAGATGGGTCCCAAAAATATGCATCTCAGGTGTGAAAAACCAGAATAAAGAGGTCCACATAAGGCTGTGTACATGCCATATATTTAAAGCAGAAGCTCCTAAACCTCTTGGTAGTGTATGTATGAATACACATTAGCGGTGGGGTCTTCTTCTTTCTTCTTTGGCGATCACTCATAGCCGAGTAAGATTGTCTTCCATAAACACAGTTCTAACAATAAGTCCGTAAGTGACTGTGGAGGCCAATTCTGGACCCACACGTACACATCACTTGAGAAGACAGGCGAATTAATATCAGTGTACTGGATGAAGCAAAGATCACCAGTGTTGAAGCAATGATTCTTCAACATCAACTTCGTTGGACTGGTCATGTTGTGCGGATGCCAGATTATCGTCTTCCAAAGCAACTACTCTATTCCGAACTTTGAAATGGAAAGCGTAATGCTGGTGGTCAACAAAAGAGGTTTAAAGACTGTCTCAAAGCGGTGGGGTGAACACTTGGCTTTGGACACATACCTAGTAGCCTACTGTAATCTCAAAATCCAGCATCCGCAGGGCAACCATTTCCCGTTCCCTAAAGAAGAGGAAAGTTCTCAAAAGCTTTCTAACAAAGTGGAATGATAGCTGCTGCTACCGGAAACAGCATCTGGCAATCATCAAATTATAAGCACAAATAAACAAAGCACCAGGCCCCCTAAAAATTTGAAAGACTGCCAGCACTGAGGCAGTGAGAGGCCATTAGAAGACAACATTTAGGATTATAAGCCCCTTGGAACAAGAACATGTCTTCTCTGTAAAGCACCATATACAAGCAGTGACCGTTTTAGGCGACTGATATGTGCGTGCACATGTGTATTGCGCCGCACCCAGAAGTGACCCAAAAATGTCATGTAAAGGGACAGAATGGGGTGTTTGCAGGCTTTTTCAATGGTGCTTCAAATGAACGTGATTTCACTTAAGCATCTGATGCCTTGGAATACTACACACACACACACACACACCGTAAATTGGGAGTTGCCTATATGTTGATGGCATAACAACACAAATGTTTCTCAGCTACTAAGGCATGATCCCCTAAGGATGTATATAAGAGAAGAAATGAGCAAGCTTCTCCCAACATGCACATTTCTCTCATGGGGTGATTCTTTTTAGATAGAAGGCAGCATCTGTACACTGTTGTCATGAGAGTGTGTGCTTTCCCCTGTGGTTTAATTCTAGGCTGAAGATACACAGACCATTTTAATTAAAAGATGTCATGTGTGTGTTTCCAAGAGAATTAAGTAGTCCATATATAAAAATGTTTAATGGATCTAGGGATATTTGGATCCCTTAAATGACTGACCTCCCAGCTTAATTTTTTTTTATTCATGTAAAAAGTCATCAGAATATTGTGGGATGTATAACACTGGTGCAGTCAATCACAACATTCCTAGAGTGTACACAAAGGGGTCTTGGTCCTCCAGCTAGAGTTTCCTGTGCCTGGACTGAGATCAACTTCCTTTGTGTGACCAGAGGTGGGAGTGGCCTTACCTGAAAGTACACAGGTCAGTTGCCATTCTCCTCTCTCTTCCCATCAGGACTCCGAGGATGCAACACCTCAAGAGATGCACTCTTGGCTTCCAGCCAAGAGGGCCCAAGTGGACCCTTCTCCCTTAAGGAGAGTGTCCACATGTACATACATTTAATCTAAGCTAGCCTGCCTTCTGAGCCTGGAAAGTCTGTGAGTAAAATCTTTTTTACTTTTAAAAGCATTGTGTCGTGTATTTTCTTTTCAGAGGTAAGCAGGGGAATTATATGCCAGGATCTGCCTTGTTCTAGAAGTTCATAGGAACTTAAACGCCACGTTTTGCTGCGCTTTATTGGGGACTAGTAAATTAAGCCCGTTGAAATAACGGGGGCTAGATATGTGTTGAAACATGTTAACACGCAGTCAAACCCCTACCCACCCACCCACCCCTCCACAAACAGTTCGCCTCCCTCTCCCTCCCCCACCCATCCCCCCCACCCATCTCCCCCACCTCCACACACAGTTCGCCTCCCTCTCCCTCCCCCTCCCCCCATCCACACACAGCTCGCCTCTCTCTCCCTCCCCCTCCATCCCCCCACCTCCACACAGTTCGCCTCCCTCTCCCTCCCCCATCCCCCCACCTCCACACACAGTTCGCCTCTCTGTCCCTCCCCCTCCCCCCACCCACCTCCCCCTCCACACACAGTTCGCCTCTCTCTCCCTCCCCCTCCCCCCATCCACACACAGCTCGCCTCTCTCTCCCTCCCTCCCTCCCACACACACACACCCCTCTCTCTCTCTCACACACACACACACCTCCCCCCCATCCCCGGCGACCGTGCGGCAGCGCGAGGCGGGCAGGGGGTGGTGGCGAGGCTGGTTTGCGGGCGGCGGCGAGGGAGGTCAAAATCCACCTCCCTGGTGGTGACACCAGGGCTCAGCTTGGGCGAAGGGAGAGCAAGAGCGCGGCGACGCCTCCTCCGCCTCCGGGCTCCTCCGTTTTGGGCCGTGAGGTGAGCGAGGCGTTCTCGGAGAGGACCTGGCTCCGCCTCCCGCTGGCGTCTCCCACTCCCCGCTTCCTACAGCCTCTCCCCGCCGGTGGCTCCAGCCTTGGCCGCTACCCCAGAGGAGGAGAAAAGCGGAGGCGAGGGAGGAGGAAGCGGGGGGGAAAGGAGGGTGTTTTTGAGGCACCCTCGGAGGCCGGTTCTTTATTCATGCGGCGGCGGCGGAGCCGCCACCACTGCCGCTCCACAGCCAGCAGCAGCAGGAGGAGCAGGAGCCGCATCAGTGCGCCGCCGCCGCCTGCCTCAGCTCTCCCGCCCCTCTTCAGCCGGGCTGCCCTCCTCCTCCTCCGGCGAACGGCGGCGGGGCCGGACCATGCGGTGGGTGCGGAGCCCTCGGAGGCCCTGGAGGCTCGGCGGTGGTAGCAGCAGCAGCAATGGCTGCCGAGCGGAGAGGTTTGGAGGCTCGCGAAGCGCAAGCGCTTCGCTCCAACCTCAGGCTCCTCCTCCTCTCTGCGCTCCAATCCGTGTGTCAGAAGAGCGCATGCCCACTTGCGAATTCCAGTGACACACGAAAAGCTACGGAGGGACACAGGCTCTTTATTATATAGGATGAGAATCTCTGCTAGTTTGGAGCTTGTTAGCACAAGCTGGGATAGGAAATATTAATCAATATTCCCTCATCCACATTCCCACTCATCTCCCACAAAGGGTTAGTTGGCCCAGAACTGCGTATTTTGTGTATTTTTAAAGGATTGCTTTGGATTGTGATTTTTGGCAGAGTAGTATTTTTCTGTTTGTACTTCCTGGTAAGCACATGGTCTTTTGTTCTCCATTGTGCTGTGAAAAGGGGGATTAGCGACCCCTCCCCTCCCTCAGAGCTCACAGACCTCAGAGGCAGTGAAGATTAGTTTGCATTTTGAGATTTTTGAGTTTTCATTTTTGAATTTTAGCCATTTTTGGGAATTTTGAAATTTTGAAAATTTTGAAAATTTTTGAGGATTAAGATGGCAAGCTCAGGATTTGATAGTGAAGCAAGATCAAACTTTATGCTGCTGAATGATCGTAATTTTGTGCAATGGAAGCAGCGCCTTTTAGTGCATCTTGGTGCAAAGCGAGTTCTTAAAGCTGTGATAGATCCCAAACCTGATTTGGCTGATTTAAGCTCAGATAATTTAACCAAGATAGCACATTGGGAGAAGCAAAACAATGAAGCTAAACACATAATTTTGAGCAGTTTGAAAGATGAACATTTATCTCTGATTGACTATGAAAGTGATGCATCTCAGATTCTAAAGGATATTGAGAGGGTTTATGCACAATCATCAGAGAACTCTTATAGACATTTATTGGATAAACTGCTGAAGTTAAAGATGAATTCTAGAGAACAATTTACAGGGCATTTTAAGGACTTTAATGAAATTGTTCAAAGGATTGCCCTAACTCCCAGAGCTTTTGATGATGCAACCAAAGTGACTTTTATGCTAGCATCATTAGGACAAGAATTTGCTTCATTTAAGAGTATAATGGACCACACAAGAGATTTGACTTTTAATGAACTAGCCAATCACTTGAGAGAGGAATGCAGAGATTGCCCTGATTATCCACAAAGGAATCCAAGGAAAATGGACACAAGTTATGTTTCTAAACAATTTCCCAAGTCTAAGGAAGTGTCCAAAGAATAATTATGCTATAACTGCAATTTAAAAGGACACATAGCAAGAAGTTGCAAGAAGCCCAAGAATAAGTCCCGCCCCTTTCAACCAAAAGGTGAAAAGAAGGGGGGTCACGAGCGTACATTTCTACTGCAAGAAAAGAGTTTAAATGTGCAAAGAAATGAAAGGAAAAGTGACCAATTTATTTTAGATTCTGGAGCGACAAGCCATTTTGCGCATAAAAGAGAATATTTCAGAGAAATAAATGATAGTGAATGGACTGAAATCCAGATTGCTGATGGAAATGTTCTAAAATCACAAGGTACAGGTTCAATGCGTTTGAAATTCAAGGTGAACAATGAATCTCTTGAAACAACTGTGCCGAACGTTCAATATGTCCCAGAATTGAATTGTAACTTGCTTAGTGTGTCTGCTTTAGACAAGAAAGGTTTCAAGGTTACATTTGCCAATGGAGAATGCAATGTAATGAAAAATGATGAGGTTTACGCTCAAGGGAAACTAATCAATGCTTTATGAGATTAACGTATCAGAAAACCAATCAGCACAAGTGGCCCAATCCAAGCAGAAGGATGAACCAGATCTGGAGCTGTGGAATCGAAGACTGGGTCACAGGGATATCAGAGTCATCCAGGAACTGCAGAAAGGAGATCTTGTGAGAGGTCTACAGGTAAACAAAAGTAGCACACCCACACCAAAATGTGTAACTTGTATAAGTAAAAAAGGAGTCAAACCTTCTTTCCCACGTTGTGCAGAAAAGAGAAGCACAAAAGTTTTGGACTCTGTGTACACTGATCTAGCTGGACCTATGAATATACCTTCTCTAGGAGGAAATAGGTATATTCTGATCTTTTTGGATGATTATTCAAGGTTTTGTGTGGGATACTTTCTCAAACAGAAAAGTGAAACAATGGAATTGTTCAAACAATATGTAAGCATGGTCAAGAACAAATTCCAGCGTGCACCCACCACTCTAATTTCCGATAATGGTGGGGAGTTTTGCTCACGTGAAATGGAAGCCTTCATGGCTCAGGAAGGTATAGCACATGTGACCACTGTTAGCTACACACCTCAACAGAACTCTATTGCTGAGAGGAAATTTAGGTCCATCCTAGAGATGACAAGGTGTATGCTAAAAGGCCCCAACTTGTCGAGGAAACTGTGGGGTGAGGCAGCGAATTGCACGATTTATTTACAGAACAGGCTGCCAACAAAAGGCACAGAGCGCACGCCATTCGAACTTTGGCATGGAAGAGCCCCAAATTTGTCACACATACGTGTATTTGGAACTTTGTGCTATTACCACGTGCCCAAGGAGCACAGACACAAACTTGACTCCAGAGCAAAGCCTGGCATCTTAGTTGGATATGCCTCTGGAGGAAAAGCCTACAGAGTTTTGGACTTGCAAACAGGGAAAACAAGTTCACATCACGTGATTCATTTTGATGAGTATGAAAAGGCTGACACAAGGAACACAGCAATTGACTGTTCCAAAGAGCCACCAACAGAGGAGTTTGTAAGTTTTCCTTTTGAAGCCATACCAGAAACTAACCTACCTCCTAGTGTTGTACCTCCTAGTGTTGTAGCACCCCCTACAGATGACACCCCAGAAGACGCAGAGGACCAGATTTCAGAAGGCTCCAGAGACGAAGAGGACCCGTACGAGGGGATGCCACCATTGGAACAAGATGAGGAAGCTGATGCGGTTCAACAAGAGCCAGAGGTCAGACGTTCCTCCAGGTCCAACAAAGGCATTCCACCACTACGACTGTCCTACTTTGCAGGGCCGGCTCCACCACAGGAACCTTCCACGTGGGAAGCGATTCAACGGTTGCCAGCTGCTGAGGCCAGTCTGTGGAAGCAAGCCGCGCAGGAAGAGATGGATGCACTGCATCGCAACAAGACCTGGACCCTGACAGAGCTACCCCCTGGTAAGAAGGCAATTGGGTCCAAGTGGGTGTTCAAGCTTAAGAAGGGGTCAGAAGGGGAGGTGCAACGCTACAAAGCTAGGCTTGTAGCACAAGGATTTTCACAGCAGTATGGTGAAGATTATGATCAAGTATTTGCGCCTACAGTGCGATATAGCAGTGTTAGATTACGTCTAAGTATTGCAGCATCTAAAGGGCTATCAGTCCGTCATGTCGACATAGCAACAGCTTTTCTTCATGGGACGATTTCTGAAGAGATTTATATGAAGCAGCCCAAAGGCTTTATCAAGCAAAATGAGGCACATCTTGTATGTAAACTTCAGAAAGGAATTTATGGTTTGAAACAAGCTGCAAGAGCATGGAACCAGAAATTACATGAAATGCTGGTTCAGCTTGGGTACAAGCAGTCAACAGCTGACAAGTGCCTGTACACTAAGAACAGAAATGGACAATTCTCTTACATTCTGGCTTTTGTCGATGATTTATTAATACCAACGTCCAATGACAGAGACTATAAAGACATAGTCAGACATCTCAACAAAGAGGTGGAAGTAAAGGAATTGTGACTTGTTGAATATTACTTGGGAATTCAAATTGAGAGAGAAGAGGACGGCTCATTTCTTCTCAGCCAGAAGCAGAAGATAATAGAACTGATAGAAAGCATGCAGATGCAAGGTGCACACCCTGTCGCGACACCCATGGCCACAGATTTTCTAAAGAATCAACAAGATTCGAAGCTGCTGCCAGACAACAGCGAATACAGGTCAGCGATTGGTAAACTTTTGTATTTGGTTACTACCAGCAGACCTGACATAGCAAGTGCAGTGGGGATCCTAAGCAGAAAAGTGAGTTCTCCCACTGAACATGACTTGGGTGGGGTCAAGAGGGTGGTGCGTTACCCCAAGGGTACAATGAATTGTAAATTAAGATTGCCAGCTGTAAGGGACCCTAAGTTGGTTGGGTACAGTGATGCAGACTGGGCTGGGGATAAGGCGGATTACAAATCCACAAGTGGTTATGTTTTTATGTTTGGAAATGCACCTATCATTTGGGGCAGTTATAAACAGAAATGTGTAGCCTTATCGTTCACAGAGAGTGAATATATTTCAGCTTCGGAAGCATGCAGAGAGATCATCTGGCTGGATCAACTCCTGACAGACTTTGGTTTGCCGAGAAAAGGACCTGTCAGCTTGATGGAGGACAATCAAAGCTGCCTGCAGCTAGCGCAAACCGAAAAGTTCCTTGCACGTTCAAAACACATTGGGGTCAGGTATCACTTCATTCGCCAGATGATCCAAGATGGACTAGTAGAAATGTCCTACTGTAGTACTTAGGAGATGACTGCGGACATTCTCATGAAACCCTTGGCACGAGAGAGTTTCCAGAACCTGCGTGTCAAGCTGGGACTCTGGGTGGTTGAATAAAGTTGTTTTGTTTGTTAAATGTTGTTCAGACTGAGAAGGGGTTTATGGGATGTATAACACTGGTGCAGTCAATCACAACATTCCTAGAGTGTACACAAAGGGGTCTTGGTCCTCCAGCTAGAGTTTCCTGTGCCTGGACTGAGATCAACTTCCTTTGTGTGACCAGAGGTGGGAGTGGCCTTACCTGAAAGTACACAGGTCTGTTGCCATTCTCCTCTCTCTTCCCATCAGGACTCCGAGGATGCAACACCTCAAGAGATGCACTCTTGGCTTCCAGCCAAGAGGGCCCAAGTGGACCCTTCTCCCTTAAGGAGAGTGTCCACATGTACATACATTTAATCTAAGCTAGCCTGCCTTCTGAGACTTGTAAAAGCCTGGAAAGTCTGTGAGTAAAATCTTTTTTACTTTTAAAAGCATTGTGTCATGTATTTTCTTTTAAGAGGGAAGCAGGGGAATTATATGCCAGGATCTGCCTTGTTCTAGAAGTTCATAGGAACTTAAACGCCACGTTTTGCTGCGCTTTATTGGGGATGAGAAACTCTGCTAGTTTGGAGCTTGTTAGCACAAGCTGGGATAGGAAATATTAATCAATATTCCCTCATCCACATTCCCACTCATCTCCCACAAATATTACATAAATCTACATGTTGCATCCAGTCTGGCCCATGAAACCATAATATTGAAGAATCCTACAAAAGGGGAGCCTCAATGTTTTAGGTTTTAAACCAAGAAGAAAGCAATTGATGCAGAATAAGGTAGGCATACTTTTATTTGCTCAGAATTCACCCCAGACTTCATGTTTCAATACAGAAAAGCTGCAGTACACATCTTGAGTGAGAAACCTGTTGAACTGGGAAAAATTCATTTCATTAATTAAATTTCATGAGCAACAGGATGAAGGAAGGCCAATAATCCAGATCTTGAACAAAGAAAGAGCATAAACAAACGTTGTTTCTCAATAAGCATCTTAAACTGGATGGTGAATTTCAAGATGACATCTGAGTCTCTCCTCCATCTTTCTTAGAATCATAGAACTGTGGAGTTGGATGAGGGTCATCTAGTTATCTTTGTAGGCAAACATGCCTCGACCTCTCTGCATCTCCATAAGTACCAGGTGCTGTGTGGAATGCCTCCTTCCTTGCAAGTGGATGAGTAGATTGGGTACACTCAGAGAAGCAAAGGCAAGCCAAAGCTTACAAGCAATGCTATAATGCTGGGGAAAATATTCTGCCTTCTCAATTTGCCACTGAGCCAACACTACAATTAGTGGCGATTCTTCATCATCTGTTGGAGTTGTGCTTGGAAAGCTGCTGCAGAGGTGATGATGACGACGATGGCGATGATGAATATTATGATGCTCACTATCAGAGCAGCGATGTTCAGACACTTGGAGGTCCTGCCATAGGTAGCCGCACCTTCAGGATCTCCAACAACTTTACGATCCCTTGACTGAAAGTGGCGGGAGGGAGAGAAAAAAGAATTAAAAAATAAAAAGTACAATGAGAATTAACACTGAAAATACATTTGGATAGGC
Organism: Darevskia nairensis; assembly: GCA_034642065.1. Lineage (NCBI taxonomy): Eukaryota > Metazoa > Chordata > Lepidosauria > Squamata > Lacertidae > Darevskia > Darevskia nairensis. The sequence goes on from JAWWNI010001008.1 coordinate 553,295, forward strand.
TTTGAATACCTAAAGTCCCTACAGACTTTTCATGGTTGTTTAAACACAGTGATTATACATGCTAGATTAAGATTCTGGCGTGGGATTCAACTAGGTATTGTGTAGCTGTTTTATCAGCAGCCATTTCCACTGAGTTCCGGGTCGCCTTCCTCCCTAGCAATGTGCCCTCAATACTTCACACGCATTAGCTCAGTAATTCTGGCAGTCCTGTGCCAGTATTTGCAAATGGGAGGATGTTGGCTGGGTGTGATCTAGCTGCTCTGCTCTTTCATGTTACCTCTGTTTCTTGATTCAGTCTCCTCTGTTTAGAGAAGCACAGACCCACTTTCTTTCACATGCAACAGACGACACCTGCAGCTGGTGGGGCACTGATGTTTAAGTGTCTGTAGTCTACAGTTGGGAATTTCCACCCCAAACCCTCCCACTCCAGAGCTACCAGCAAGTTTCATTTCTGTGCTGCACAGGGAGGAAAATACGTAAATCTTTCATTTCTTCACCTCCCCCAGCTCATAATGGAAACCAGTATTGGAGGGACAGAGGGAAGGAGGGGGCTCAGAGAAAAGATGAGTAGCCCTTCCCCTTATTGTCACTGGTCCTGCCCACGACCAGATCCAGTCCCGTCAACAACCCCCACAACAGAGAATAGAGTCCGGGGGGGGGATTTCCCCCCACCCCTGGAATAGAGGAACTATAATTGTCCTGTATTGT